>CAUYRH010011010.1:0-30574 GCA_963574655.1 Perodicticus potto | reverse complement strand
AAAAATCTTACAATGAACATGACAATGGGTGGTGCCTGTGGCTCAGTGGATAGGGCACTGGCCCCACATACTAAGGGTGGCAGGTTCAAACCCAGCCCCAGCCAAACTGCAATGAAAAAATAGCCAGGCATTGTGGCAGGCACCTGTAGTCTCAGCTACTAGGGAGGCTGAGGCAAGAGAATCGCCTAAGCCCAGGAGTTGGAGGTTGCTGTGAACTGTGTGATGCCACAGCACTCTACCTAGGGCGATAATGTAAGACTCTGTCTCTACAAAAAATATATATATAACAACAGAAAAAAAGAACACGACAATGGCTTAAAATGTCAGTAGTGCCTAGAATGAGGAACTATGACCTAGGAAATTGTAGGATAGAGCATAAGGTTAAAAGTGCTAGGTACTATGAACAAAGTAATCTGGGACAAAAGCCAAGTATGCTGGCTCTGAGCACTGAAAACAATACTTACTAGATACAGCACTCTGTTTCAGTCATAAGTCATATTTAGCAGTGATAAGAAAAAGACAAGACAGCAAACAGAAGGTATTAAGATCAACTATGCAGTTAAAGAAAAATTACTTGTTTTTCAGCCTTGACTCTCCCTTTGAAGCTTGCTATTCTACTGTTTTCTCATGCCTGAGATTACAATAAAAGTCTGAGAGAATTGTTGAAGGGGGTGCACCCTTGACTTTCCCTGTGGAGGGCTTGGAGTGTTGGCCTTCCTGTGTTCCTTAGTTCAATGCAAATGGACTAAATGTTATTCATTTTGCATTGAGTTGCACTGATAGGAAATGATCATTAATGGTTGTAAACAGCACAAAAATAAAGACAACCAGATCTTCTGTGCCTCCTGATAGAAGTATGAAGGCCTACCTATAAGGTAATTATGGTAAAAAAAAAAAAAAAAAAATCAGTCCTGATTCTAATAAAACCTCTAGTTCAGTGGTTCTCAAACTCTAATTTATATTCAAATCACCTGGCATGCTTGTTAAGCCATATATTGCTGGGACCCTCAACCCAAGTTTCTGCGATGGACCCAATAATTTGCATTTCTAAGAAGTTCCCAGGCATTGTTGAAGTTGCTGGCCCAGGACCACCCTTTGAGATCAATATTTCAATTTACAAGAAACATAGAGGACAGAGGAACATGTTAATTCGTCATAGCATTCATCCATTATCCTCTTTATTATACTATTAAAGTTCATTGTATTCACCTCTCTGTATTTATGTATGTTTGAAATTTACAATGTTAAAAAAATTGAAAAATAAAAGGTTATCTATAGAAGAAAGTTTAATAAAAGGACATCAGTTTAAACTATATTGTTAAGAGAAAAAAATATGGTCACATTTTTAAAAATTATAGTTTAATAATGAGTCCCCTATAAAAATATTCCTTGGCAAATCTGAACAAAATGAGTGAAAGTCCACAGGAAGGAAGGAAGGAGAAGCATTATATATATATTTTTCATATATATATATATACATATATATGTATATATATACACATACATATATATATATATATATATCTACCTAGCTATATATATATATATAATACAAAGTAATTTTAATTTTAAAAAGTCCAATATGTTAACTTAGACATTTTGGAGTGGTATCATTATGGCAATTTAAAAACTTTTTTGGTATCCTGTACTTTTTAACATTAAAGATACCCTTTCATATTTTAAGAAATTTATAAACATTGGTCAGTGTTCAGCCTGGTGAACTGTACTTCTAAGTGTCTACATCTGCGTCTCTCCTCCTGTTTATTGTCCAGCCTCATCAAGTAGGGTCAGGGGTCTCTTTCTTAGGTATAATCCTCTGTAGGTCATGGAACTGCTGGAATTATTGGGAAGTTCTAAGCTAAGTCCATAAAATGGCATTAACAACTATCACAAAAGGCACAGCAAGAAAAAAGCTGTGAAGCAGTGCCACGAAGGTCGAAAGAAGGGAAACAGCACATCAATGCATGCAAAGTCTAGAAACAACGAGGACCAAAGCACGGAATCCTGTAGCCTGCTGCAGGAGCTCAGGACCTTAGGAGGCTTGTAGGAGATCTAAGAAGGTTGGGGACACCTTGTGAAAGACTAAGTAAGCGTGCTCACCAGAGTGTGTGTGAGTATTCTGCTTTTTCAAAGGACTTGCCTTAGTCTGGAAACCTTCACCTATAGTTGCACTGGGGAGGTCTGGTCAATGCAGGCTTGTTTCTGCTTGCCTTTGCTTTGATTCTGGAGACAATTTCCGTTTATCCTCCATGGGGATCATTCTTTCCTCAAATAGGGGAGAATTTTGGGGTTTAGGACATACCACCCCAAAACATGACTGTAGAAGACCAGGGTGAGTCACCCCAAAATATACTGTGGTTAGGAAAAACAATTACAACAAACCTAGCTTTGTAGATCTCAACTAGCTTTTATTTGTCATTCTAGAATCAGGCTGCAGTCTGGACCAAAAATGGTTCAGAATGCTCTGCCTCACCACATGTGCTGTTTATAGTGCTAGCCAAAGAAACAGAAGTAACATGCAGAAAACAGACGACAGCTCAATTGGTTAAAGCTCCAAGTTTGCCTTAACTGACCCTGGTTTGAGTAGTTGGCTGCCTGCTCTTGATTGAAGCCCCGCTGCTGTCATTGGCTCAGACGCTGCTACTTGTTACAAAGGCAAATCCTTAATTTGTTTAAATACTAAGTTAGGACAAATGCAATCAGTGTAACCTAATTCTTTGTACCCTCAAGGAACCCCTGACAATTAAAAAGTAAATAAATAAATACTAAGTTAGGTTGCAGTTTGTCTTATAGGACCATTATTCAGGCTTCTGAAACCCACATTTAGTTTGATTTAACAATTATTTGGCATATTTTAAGCTGATTATGCTAAGAAATTAGAGATAGAGGAGTAGCTCTGAAAAGTTGTCCTTCCCTAAAGGAAATTGACATCAGTAAAAGAAATCTGTTTCCGTGAAGTTTCTGTATCAGGAAGAAGGCTGCTCTAATTTTTATTACCTGGGCAACTTTATCTGCATAACAAGACAACCTTTATTCACCATATAATTCCTCCATTCACCCTCCCATGATTTGTGTGAGTACCTCCAGCCGTCCCTCTTGCAGAAGCCCCACAACCCTATTACTTTGGTAGCTCAGGATGCTGTATAAACTTCCATCATCTGACCCTTCTTCCCGTCTTACTCTGGGGGATTCCTATGTGTATGTAGGTAAGTAAAATGATTTTCCTCCTGCTAATCTACTGTCAGTTTATTTCACAGACTCAATTATTGAAACTTCAGAGGATAAAGAGAGGGTTTTTCTCTCCCATACAGTGCATGAGCTTCATTTTCACAAAGACAGCCTGCAACACTGCCTACATATGACAGGGCTTGAAGGGACTGCCAGGCCAGGCTGGTTCTGTTGCTCCACTGCCTCACGCTTAACCTGACAAAGGCCCTACCAGCTGTGTGTCTCCACTAAGGAATGTGGCTGCCCAGACTCGGCCTCTACTCATTTATCCTATTTCCAAGTGAAAGAAATAAAATTTGTTTGTTTGTTTGTTTTCTTGTACACTGATTAGCATAAAATTGCATCTTTGTCTCAGCTGCCAGGAAGCACAATGGGCTGAGACTTCTGACTGGGGAGATTGTTCCCTCTTCCCTTCTCCACTCTGAGCTCAGCAGCCTCCTCACATACAGACCCCTAAAGGGGGGCCCTCCAGCCCTGATCTCTTTTACCCCAGGGTGAAACTGTGAAATATGACCTGGAGACCTGGATGGGACCCCCACACACAAAGTATAGATTCTGCTTTCCTTCAGAAGTTGAAAGTTAAGACATCAGAAACTTCATTTACTCATTCATTCTTCTGACATTTATTCAGCAGCTGCTACGTCTCAGCCAATGGCTAAGTACTGATTTGCCAAGACTCCTGGCATTTGAGACAGAAATAAGAAATATCAAATCATTACTTTTTCTAAAAACTTAGAAAAATTCACCTGCTCCATGATGCTGAGATCCAGGTACATATATTTGATTTAAAAATGTACAACATTCTACATTTTCATACATCTTAAATAGGGTTAAAGCCTATTAATAGTGCTTTAAAAGCAGTGGCACATAAAATTGGTGTGTTGAATAATGGAGGGTATCTTGGATGGGATGAAAATCTCACAGGGAAAGCCAATGATAAAATTTTGAAACTAATAAATTAACAAAAAAAAAGCTTCATAGTGATAAACTTTGCCCATGCCATAGGAATTTCCCTTTCCATTCCAACCCAGGAGACAAAATCACATTTTATCAAGATTATATATTTGAAATTCTCTAAGAGTACCTGGTCCCTGGCAATTAGCATGGAGACAAGACTGACATTAGGAAGATAGATTTGGCTCTAACTTCCATTTCTGGAACCTGCTATTCTTTTTCCTTTTTGAAGCCATATTTTCCTGATCTGTAAAAGGCAGAAGACAAAATTTCCTCCCTTGCTGTTGAAGGGACAAGTGAGACGAAGCACGACACGTAAGAGATACTCAACGAATGTCACTTTTCTCTTTATACAGGGCAGTCATAGAGTTCATGTGCTTAAACTGCACATGACCTTTATGGCCATCCTATATATAACTATTTATTATACTGTATGTATAACTCTAATGAAGCTCATTCAATCTGCAAAACATGCCCATCAGGTGAGGAACGAATAACTTGGGCAAAGTCACACAGCTGGTGAAGGACACAGGTCTTCTGAAGCCAAGTCTAGTGTCAGATTCCTATACAACAGGCAACTTTGTCAAAATCCTCATCACAGGATTTTCTATGTCCACTGCAGGCTCTCTAGCAAGCCCGTTCTGGCTCCTAAAGGGCCATGACCCGTTCAAAAACAAAGCTCAGAATAAAGAAATATAGAGAATGACATTAAAATGACTAGGTTACTTTTAAGACATGATTGATTCTAGTGAACATCTGTGTGAGTTATTGCATCAAAAACCCAAGGCTCATAATGAGCTCTGATACGATCTAGTGCCTGTGACCCTCTCCTCCCGACACCCTCAGGGGACGACCAGTTCTGGCCCGACACAGCTGCTCTGCTACCCCAGTTTGCAGCTATATTGACACAGCCATTTTCATGGTAGGCCTGTTGTAAATTTGTTGTTACATGGTGCGTCTGCCCCAAATTGCACGGTGTACGTAAATTTTTGTGTGTGTGGCGGGGCTGGCACGAGGGTTGGGGGGGTACTGGGGCTGAATGGAGCGTGTGATGGGGCAACCCGCAGGAGACCTAACCCTGATAAATTGTTTACTTGTTAGCGATGGGGCTCAAGAGTGGGCTGGGGGCTGCAGGCTCAGCAGGACGGACGTAGAAGGTGGACCCACGCCAATTACCAGCCATTGTGGCATGCCACCCCATGATTGACACCAATGTCTCCCCTCTCCCCATGGGTTCTTTTACTATCCTGGACCCAACACAAGCCCCACTGTGCTACTACTATGGTGTCTTCAATTTCTTTTGCAGCCAGCAAAAATTAACCTAGGCCTCCGGCCTGTAGAAGACCTAAGGGCTGTATTTTATTATGCATTTTCCCCCAGTTTTTCAAGGATGAGTAAAAAAATAGAGGTTGCTAAGGCCAGTTGGTCAACAAAGGAAGCAAAGGGACAAACATTATCTTTGGATGACTGACTTCAAAGTTAATGATCTCCCCCACTGAATTGTGCTCCTGCAGCTCAATGAGGTCTTTGCCATCAGATAAAGAAGTGCCTCTTTAATCCACTAACACTTCTTTGTCCTTTTGTGGCAAAATGATCATTTCATCAGTTTCGGGTACTCTCTGCCCAGAGAGTTTTTTAGCCTGAGTGATTCAGAGCAGGAGAGACAGAGAAGGGTATTTCTCTACTTCATTTTTCCTCAAGTGACGGCTGAATAACTATGCAAAAAAATTAAGGCATAATGACCCGGCAACAGTGACAAAACCTAATTAGTCACGGAGGCCACTGGGTAATGAGCCGCAAAACCCGGCTCTTGAGTGTGTAATAACTGTATTTTTCTCCATTTCTTTCCCTTTAGTCACAGCCTTGTGTGGCATTTTTAACAAACTAAAATGGCACCAGATGCAACAGGGTTCAGACATTTTAACTTGAATTAAGAAACCATATGTTCCGATAAGTCATGGTCTCTTCTTTCCCACAGACGGAGTCCTCCATCTGTGAGGTAACACTCCAGTGGTGAGGGGATGATGGCCACGAGGACGATCACCCCACCAAGAGGACTGGGAATCGGGCTTGGGAGTGGGCCCTCCAGAACCCCCCTGAGCCAGAGGTTCCGGCTCTTGCAAGCAATCCAGACATTCCAGATGTGAGGCCCCAGATAGCTCCCAAAGCACAGTAAGCCCGAGAAGCTGAGGTATGAAGAGAAGGTGGGAGGGGGCAGAGGTGGGAAGGACCCTGTGTCCAAATCACAGATTGTGGAATCCTAATTTTACAATGTTATCTGCTCTCATGTACCAGAGTGCTGAGCGATCTTAGGCACATGTTAGCCAGTTCTGAGACTCACAAAAACCTTGGGTCTCACTACCTCTTTTTTACTTATTTATTTATTTTTTGAGATAAAGCAACCAAGGATCAGTGAAGTTAAGAAATGCAGAAATCAAGATTTCAAGCCACACTGCTGATCATTATTTCAGGATGCCTCCTATGTTTGTGGTCATTATGACTATTGAGCACAATTTCTTCTTAAAATTAGAAAAAAATTGAAAGGTAGAAAGCTTACCTGTTGTACAATTTGGCATGATATCTCTCTTAGATCCTAACACAGGCAATTCCCTTCCAAAGTCCATCAGGTAAAATGTCATTAATGCTTAACTTTTATTTTGAGCAGAGCATCCTGCAAGGGGTGCCCTTGCTCCCACTCTGGGGGCACGTCCAATTCCCATCTACGGGGGAGACACTGCCCCACAGTGTTAACTTGTATTTCCACTCTGCTCCCATGACTGTTGTCTTTGGGCCGTTACCAACATCCAGACTGTAAGTGGGCTTATGAAACAGCAGACATTATGATCTTGTTCTCTGAGAGACAAGAAGGATGACCTTTCTTTTGTCCTTCTCTATACCCAGTAGACCAAGAAAAAGGCTCCCCAAGATGAATCCAGAGCTTCAATAAAGAGCCTTATTTCCTCCTGTGCCTCTGGCCATGGAATCACATAAGGGAATCCCAAACGAGGAATTGTGCGAGAATATGGAACACTGAATTAATCACAGCACACAGACATAGGTTTGGACAGAGACAGCTATCTCCGTGGGGGGATCTTAAAATAGCATGCATTACAAAATAAAGACAAAATAATCCAGCAGTTCTCTTCTTCCTTTTGAAAGAACAAGACAAGAAATTGAAATGCAAGGAAAAACAGATGTATCTACATAGTTTGAGGGTTTATATAACATTAATTGTATTTCTAATTTCCATGTAATTCTGACACAGCAAAGTGGACTGTGAAAAGTGACAGCTCTTTGTCTCGTCAACCCAGGACTGGCTGCAATAATTTGCTGGGCCTGGTGCAAAATGAGAATGTAGGGTGTCCTGTTAAAATTATTAAGAATGACAAGATAGCTACACAGACCCTTAAACCAAGTGTGGGTCCTTTCTAAGATGGGGTCCTGGGTGACGGCACAGGTCACACACTCATGAAGCCAGCCCTGAAAATAAAGCTAATGCTTCAGCATCCGTGTTGTAAAGGCTCACACCAGACAACTGCGAACAGTTCAGAAGGCCGCCTACCATTCATTATTCCAACTTCACACTCATAACTGTTCAAAGTTGACTCTTTCTTCTCTAAACTTTGAACTTGAGAAAGTCCACGTTAGCATCTCAGAAGTACTGTAAGTAAAACGGGGAGTTTCTCTGTACAGACAATACCATTTCTTCTTGACTCTTCTCCAAACTTTCATCTATTCTAGTCCTGGCAAGCTTGGCTGCTCTGTTCATTGGGCCTTTTCCTGCACTCGAGTCAAGTCATTATCCTCTTTTTATATACTGCACTTCGTGCCCTTGTGAACCTGTTGAAAAATAGTGAAAGAGAGTTGAAAAGTACCACTGGCTCCTAAAAATAGTGCTGACTAGGAGGCAGAAAGGGGGAACTCCGGTTTTATTCAGTGCTAAAGATAACACCACCAGAATGATAGACTCCTCCGAATTGTTTGTCCCCACTGGCCATTGTCCCTTGGGCACTGAATGAGCCTCTTAGCAGCTCTTGAGGGCCTGTCACAGGTAGGCACCCAACAGAGATAATTCCCAGCCTATGCTTGACTGCCCCTTTATAGACACTCACTCATGGCTCTGAAAGGCCTCAGACACTGTTGAATAAACTCCTACTCGCTTCCATAAACTTTTTTCTCCCACTGAATTTTCCGGGGATGTGAACAGCTTCCCAGCCTCCCTAGAGGATGCTTCTGAATGCACTCCTGTTCTGAATCAAAGCCTGACAGCCAAGCCTCTTTCGAAAACAAGAGGGGGAAAAAAACCCAACGGGCTATCGGTCCCCAGGAGGAGTCTCTGTACTTTCTTTTGCAGGTGAAGGCCAACTCCCAGTGGCTCTGGCCAGCTTCCTGCTCTTCTTATGAATTTGTTTATTTTAGTTGCAAGAGGTTTTTTTTTCCATGCAGGAAAAAGTCCTCTGTATGTTGTCCAAGCTCTGTCTCTTTTGGTTTTATAAAAGGGCATCCCTACAGGGCATAAAAATTTGGGGATTCCAGGCCATATTTGTCTTCAGAATGTCCTAGAAGAGTGAGCTTTAGAGCTCCAGCAAGCTGGATTTGAATCCAGCTGCACCGCTTACTAACAGTAGGGCCTTGGACAAGGCACTCGCCTTTCTGAGCCGCAGTCTTCTCATTTATGAAATAGGGCTAATAATAACCTGTCTCACAGGTTCTTTCTTCCAAAAGTTAACATAGATAAGGCATGCAACCTATTTGGCAAGGTTCGAAGTAGGTAACAGAGCTGAATAAGTGGTAGATTTTATTACCACATAATTTCTATGTTTCTGTATATTATTCTTCTGATTTACCAGACTTGTAGGAGCCCTCTTAGTCCAGTCCTTGCCTTGGAAAGTTATCATTTATCTACCTGACACTTAGATCTTTCTAAAGTGGCTTCTCAGTAAAGGATACGTTAATATTAATTCCTCCTTAACCCATATACCCCAACTCTTTAAATATCCTAGGGAGACACATTTTGTTATATTTTCTCATCCATACAATGGGAGTGGAAATGCCTGTGACCTTGAAAAACTGTTTTAAGGTCATTGAGGCAATGGACATGAGACTGCTTGGGAAAAAATTGTATGTGATGTTTAATTATGGTTCTTTTTATTCTATATTCCTTGTGAGTTTTTATTTCACTGCATAAAATAAACGAAGTGAATGCTTTTTCTGTCCTCTTCTAGGAGCATCAAGAGACCCGTATAGCCAGAAAGAGAAAAATGAGTTCACAAGCAGGGCAGCCTCTTTCTCCTTCACTATTTCTCCAGCATCCCCGCTGGGACATCGCTGTCATAATAAGAGAACTTCAAGGAGACCTACTTCTGCGGTCTCAATTTCGAGATATCAAGCACCAGCAACACTTCCTTGATGAAACCATGAGGGGTTTGCTCAAATGCTGATTAGTACGTTGTTCTCCAAAAATCAGTAGGGTTGGCAGTTAGACAAGAGGCTGCCCCCCGAGCATATTAACCATCTTTCTCTTAATAATAAATTCATTTTTTACATCATTCTAATTGTTCCCCTATGAGGATTAGTAAAATCTTCCAGAAGCAAAGTATTAGAGAGCGCCATTCAGAGGAATTCCCACCCCCATTCTAACCCATCGTGAAGAATCCATTCCTTTGAAACATCCTTCCTCCAAGCTTCATAAAGCAGGACTGATTTTTAGTAATCACTTATTGTTCAGTAAACATTTACTAAATGTCTACTCTGTGCCTAGTCCCATGCTAGATGGAATGATATAAAACTGAGGCAGGAACAGATCCCGATGGCAGAGAACTCATTGTCTGAGCGGGAGGATGAGACCATATACAAAAAACTCTAAGACATAGTCTTAAACAATTCAGCTACGCAGTGAAATGGGCGCAGATAAAATGCCATGAAAGCTCAGAAGAAGAGAGATTGATTCAGTGCTGAAGGGTCCGAAAAAGAGAGGATAAGATCAGCAAAACCCTTTTAAATTGCATCTTAAATGATAAATGTATTGTCCTTGCCAAGCCTGGCCAGGGGGAAAAGGAGAGCTACCAGATGGAGAAACAGTCAAAGCAGAGAAATGTGGGCTCAAGGGGCAAGTTTAAGATTCAGGGACTTGGCTTGTGTCCACCCTCTTCTCAAACAAGAATGAGAAAGGGACCTTCTCCACCCCATAGCCTGAGCAGCAGTTGTTGGAGGCATCTTTCTGCTCAGTTAGAGAACACAAATGCTTATCTCTTTCCAAAGCACATAAAGTTATACCAGGAGTTCTGTGACATCAAGCCAGAACAAGCCAATGAGACTTGTGCTTGCCCTCCTGGGGCTCAGAGTCCTTTTTCCTAACCCTCTCCTCTCCTAGTACCAAAGTATATATACCGTTACTATATAAAAAGTATCTACATATGAGGGTTGCCCAGAAATTATCCAGCTATATGTCTATTTTTCATAACATGTGGCTGGATACTTTCTGGACAGTCCTTTTATAGTATATCATATGCAATATGTTCGACCTACATATATGATTTCAATCCAAGCAGCATGATACCCTGTCAGTAATATAAAGGAGGAACATAAGGAAGAAATTTATAATAAAAAACACAATATATTTCAATATGTAAATGTTTGAGGATGCTTACACTAACACTAACAGTTATGAGGGATCAGAAGTTGTCTTCTCCATAGAATCATCATGAATGCAATAGCTATAAACAGCAGACTGCCATGGCTGTATTTTGTGGGAGACTCAAATACCACAAGTAGTGTTGCCAGGTAGTTTTTTGCGATGGTGAAAAACACTCGGCCAAATACCAAACTAAACAAAGTATCATTGTCCTTTAATTTTTTTTCAACAATGAGTAGTTGCATTCTTGGAAAATTCTCTGTATGTTAAAACTATGCAAACATTCTTTGGTGTTGGTTAGCCACCTTGGCTAACTCCTATCATCCTAGCACTCTGGGATGCTGAGGTGGGAGGATTGCTTGAGCTCAGGAGTCCAAGACCAGACTGAGCAAGAGTGAAATCCTGTTTCTGCTAAAAATAGAAAAATTAGCCAGGCACTGTGGCATGTGCCTGCAGTCCCAGCTACTCAGGAGGCCAAGGAAGGAGGATCATTTGAGCTCAGGAGTTTGAGGTTGCTATGAGCTAGGTTGATGCCACAGTTCTCTGACCTGGGCAACAAAAATTATTTATTGTCTATATATAAAACAGTTAGGTTTGAGCTTTGGATAACTATAAACAAGTTTTAAACTTTGAATATCTAATGGAACATCAGGAAATTCTTGTGAGTTCTGGGGTAATTCTTTGTTGCCTGGGACTGTCCTGTACATTGCTCTGGCACAATGAATGACAGTGGTTCTTCCCAGTCAATGTGACAAATAATCCACACATATAAATTTCCAAAATGCCTCCTAGGGGAAGTACCATCCCCACTCAGAACCATTGGCTTGGAGTTTAGTTGGGGAGGGAAAACTCATATCCTGAAAGATAATTATTATTAGAAGTAATCATAAATTAAATGATAAATCAGTCATTTATAACAGATATCAAGTGCTGTTTCAAAGAGGATAAGTTAACCACAGTTACAATTATCAGGAAATTCTTGATATCATGACAAGTATCCTGTCAGAAAAAATATAGACTTTGAAGTCATGCCCTTCAGAATCCCAACTTTGACACTTATGTCCTCTGTGAACTTGGGTAAGCAATTTAATTTCTTCAGGCCTTCATTTTCCTACCTGTAGAATGGGAGTAATGATACCTACCTTAAAAGGTAAAGAGGATTCAATGAAATCATATGTACAAATATATATATATATAATGGAAGAATACCTGGTACATAGCACATGCTTAACAACGATAGCTTTTATTGGTGTGAAAAATGAACTTCAGGTGGTCTTTGGAGGACAGTGGGAGTAGGGGTGTGCAAGGCAAACACAGAAGGACTGGAGGCAGGATTATCTAATGGGTTTTGAGACAAAGTAAATAAGTAAGTCAAGCTGGCAGGCAGTGAGATTAGGAGGCATGATTGGAAAGGTGGGCATTTTTTTAAGAGTGCAAAACCTTGAATGCTTGGCTAAGGAGTTAGGCATTTATTCTTATTGGATAAAGGGAGCCAAGGAATGCGGAGCCATGGAGCATTCTTACACACAACCTGTTATAGCCAACTGCAAACAAGAATGGATTCTGATTGAAAAATGTGATCATAAGGCTATACTTAAGGTTCCTTGCCTCAAGAAGATTTCTACTGAAATTATAATAGAAAATGATAATGTTATGGATGGAAAATTCCAGGGAATGGTGCCACTCCCTTGTCAGCAATTTTGAGAAATTCCTGCAGATTACAGCACAGGCAGTACCATATTCCTGGAGGGAACACCAATATGCCACATGAGAAAAAAGAAACACCAGAGGGATCAAGATAACAATCCCTAGTTTACAGTGTTTCTTGGGGAAAACAGTGAAAGGACATATTTCAATCCTAAAACCTCTAGAAAGGCAGAGGCCATAATTCTAACAGAACAGGGATCCTGTTGCAGCAGATCGTACCAGACATGAAGGGATGATCAACTGAAATGTGCAGAGAACTGCCCAAGGTGGCTCCTAGCAACCACAGTCCCATAGGTTAGAGAAGAGAATGGAGGTGAATTCAGACAACCACACTGGGGAGAAACTCTCAACCAAAAGTGAATACCCTGCTTTGACATCTCTGCTGGCTGCTTCCTTTTATATCATGATCTGTGAAAGACTGACAGACTGCTGACGGGCCCTCACAGCCATTCTCTACTCTTCCCAGGTAATGACACGTGTAGTGGCACACAGAGCTGCTTAGAACAAAAAGCACATGTCCCAGACTTCCTTGCAGGGAGGATTCAGCCTTATGACTAAATTTTGGCCAATAGGATGGAAGTGGACGTATCACGTGACAGCTTCCATAAATCTCCCTTAAACTCTTCTTCCCTCTTTCCTCCAGCCTACTACTTGAATGAGGATTGATGACTAGAACTCTATTGTGCACCACAGGAATAAGAAGCAACACTTTTTGGTGGCAAAGCAGAAAGCTAGAAGAAGCTTGCATCACTGAACTTGGAGAGAGCTGTCCCACCACCACTTAGATACATTCTACCTGGATTTTTCCATGAGACAGAAACAGAATTTCTGTCTCATTTACAATACTACTATTTCCTATCTCTGATACAGCCAAGCCGCATTCTAACTGATTCAAAAAGTAAAACTATGGCAAATCTGAATTGCGCACATTCTTCTTTATCTGAAGTTTAAATAGCTTCATAAAGGTCACGTGTAATCACAGAACCCTCAATACTGGCCAGAGATTTCCCACTGTAAAAATGAGCGAAAGGAGAAAATTCTCTGGAAACATAAAAACACATTCATCATTTCAAAAGAAAGGACCAGTATGAGGAATAAGAAGAAACATAAGAAAGCCATAGAAAAACCTACGATTTGTGTTGTCAATAAACTAGAAGTTATGGATTTACAGAACAGGATCACATTAGCAACAAAAGGAAAAAAATCTTCCTATAGAAAAGTTTTCTGAAGTGAGCAAAACATGATTAATGAATTTTAGAATTCAATGAAGGCAATAAACAGCAGATGAAGTACTGTAGAAATCTGGGTGTCCCTGGTTACTTTCCTTCCGTATTCTAAGTTTTTACAATAATTAAATCAAACAAACTTTGGGCTTTAGAAGCCTACATATGAGTTCTCTAATGAACTGGCACCTAACTTGGCAGTAAACAAACTGAAAACCTGACTTATGAATCCACTTTTGTAACAAATAGCTGAATCTCAACCAATCACAGCAGCTAAGCTTTAGTTAATAGCAGGCAGCTGATTGTTCAAACCAGGTTCAGTTAAGGCAAACTCTTGAGCTTTGACCAATTAAGCTGTGCCTCTACCCCAATTCCATTCTTCCGCATATTATTTCCTTTTCTCTGGCCAACTTCCCCATGGGGGCAGACCACTGTGAACCATTTTTGGTCAAGACTTCAGCCTGATTCTAGAATGGCAAATAAAAGCCAATTAAGATCTAAACATATATTTTTATTGTTTCGTGTCTTAAATTTAAATCTTTTATCCAATGAGAATCAATTGTTCTCAATGGTTAAGAGGTGTGGGTCCAGTTCCAGTCTTCTACATGTGGATAACCAGTTCTCCCAGTACCATTTGTTAAATAAGGATTCTTTTCCTTAAGTTTTTGTGGGCAAAATTTGAATATACTAATATTATGTTTGCTTCATAAAATAAATTGGGCATCTCTTCTTCTTTTCTAGACCTTAAAGCATGTGCATTCTCTCCCTCTCTCTCAAAATAATGATTTTCCAGAGGTTTGTCTCTTTACTACATTTTATCAAAGAACTGGTACTCGGATTTGTCTGTAAATTCAGTCTCTCTGCTCTCTATTTTTTTTTAATTTTATTTATCTATTTATTGAGACAGAGTTTCAAGCTGTCACCTTTGGTAGAGTGCTGAGGTGTCATAGCTCACAGCAACCTCAAACTCTTGGGCTTAAGTGATTCTCTGCCTCAGCCTCCCAAGTAGCTGGGATTACAGGTGCCCACCACAACGCCCGGCTATTTTTTGTTGTTGTTATTGTTGTTGCAGTTGTCATTGTTGTTTTAGCTGGCCTGGGCCAGGTTCAAACCGGTCAGCCTCAGTGTATGTGGCTAGTGCCATACCCACTGAGCTACGGGCACTGCATGCTCTCTAATTTGTTGATTTCTGTTTTTGTCCCTCAGTATCCTATTAGGAAAAGAGAAACCACAACAGTTATGTGATCAGAGAGAATTTAACATAAGGAAGTGGTGAAATAAATATTAGAGGGCTGAAAAGTGAGAAGGGACTCAGGCAGCACGGAGCTAGTATCTATATAGCAAGCGGCTCCTACTCTTGGGGGAACAAAGGGTAGAGTTTGGGGTTTGGGGACCTGAAACTTAGAAGAAGAAGCCCTGTTAAGACTCAAGTCTCTAAGAAGGGCCTGCTTTCTGGCTGTTGCTCACATCTTTGATGGGTTATAATGAGGTTGGTTTCTGTAAGTGTGAAAAACATAAAAGCACTGAAACCAATGTTGCTTCCATGGTGAAGAACTATCACCAAAGTTCTAAAAGAAAGAGCAATCAAACCACAGAAGCATATCCCTTCTTCCTCCTCCATGTTTCCAGTTCCCCTCTAACCCTTCCTAAATAGATACTTAACTAGCAAAGGAGAGAATCCCAGTCCCAGCTTCACACAGCAGGGTATAGAAGGATGGGCTTGGAGCTGAGAGCTCAGAGTTTAATGGCCTACCCACCATCCTTTTCTCTACTATTTGGCTCTTCTTTCCTCTTTATTTTGCACTTTTTAAAATTCAAATACAATTAACATACCATAAAATTCAACCATTTAAAATATAGGATTCACTGTTTTTTAGTTAATTTACAATGTTGTGCAACTAATTTTGGAATATTTTCATCAGTTCATAAGGAAACCCGATATCTATTAATATTTGCAGTCATTTCTCATTCCTCTGTGCCCCTAGGCTCTGGCAACCCCCAAATTCTATGATCTATCTCTATGGATGTGCCTATTCGGGACATATAAATGAAGTCATTCAATATGTGGCCTTTTATGTCTGGCTTCTTTTACTTAGCATGTTTTCAAGATTCAACCATGTTACAGCATGAATTAGTTCTTCATTCTTTCCATGGCTGGTTGATATACTTTTATGCGAATATACAATATTTTATTTATTCATTCATCAATTAGTGGACATTTGGGTTGTTTCTACTTTGTGACCATTATGAACAATATTGCTTTGGTTCACAAGTTTTTGTGTGAACATATGTTTTCAATTCTCATAGGTATTGATTCTTTCATTTATTCTTTTCTTAGTTTTTTATTTTTTTAATTTCAGAATATTACAGTAGTACAAATGTTTTGGTTACAAGGTGGGTTTTCTACTGTTCCAGTCAAAATTATTAATGTGCCCATCACCCAGATTGGGCACATTGTACCCCTTAAACATAATTTCATCCATCCTCTCCTCCCTACTTCCACCTACTTGAGTTCCATTTTTATTTTTCTCTGTGCACCCAAGTGCTGATTAGTTAGTCCCAATTTTATAGTGGGTACACATGGTGTTTGTTTTTCTACTTCTGACATACTTTACTTAGAAGAATGGTCTCCAGGTTCCGTCCAGGTTGAGGCAAAAGGTATTAATTCATGTTTTGTGGCTGAGTAGTCCTCCATAGTATACACCACATTTTATTAATTCACTCATGAATTGATGGGCATTTGGGTTGATTCCACATCTTTGTGATGGCGAATCATGCTGCAATAAACATTCTAGTGCAAGTGTTTTTTTGATAAAATTATTTTTTTTCCTTTGGGTAAATAACCCAGTAGTGGTATTGCTGGATCAAATAGTAGGTCTACTTTTAGTTCACTGAGGTATCTGAATACTATTTTCCATAGAGGTTGTACTAGATTACAGTCTTACCAACAGTGTATAAGTATTCCTTTCTCCCCACTGCCATCATCCACTGCTTTGAGAATTTTTGATAAAAGCCATTCTCACTGGGGTTAGGTGATATCAATATATATATTTTTCTGAGACAGAACCTCAAGCTGTCACCCTGGGTAGAGTGCCATGGCATCACAGCTCACAGCAACCTCCAACTCCTGGGCTCAAGCGATTCTCCCTCCTCCACCTCCTAAGTAGCTGGGACTACAGGCGCCGGCCACAACACCCGGATATTTTTTGGTTGCAGCCATAATTGTTTTTTGGCGGGCCCAGGCTGGATTTGAACTGGTCAGCTCAGGTGTATGTGGCTGGCACCTTGGCTGCTTGAGCCATAGGTGCCGAGTCATCAATATGGTTTTAATTTGCATTTCCCTGATGATTAGTGACACATTAATGTGCATTTTTTCATATGTTTATTGGCCATTAGTCTATCATTAATGAAAAGTTTCCATTCGTGTCTTTTGCCCAATTTTTAATGAGGTTGTTTGATTTTTCTTGCTGACTTGCTTGAGTTCTTTGTAGTTTCTGGTTATTAGCCCTAAAGCAAACTTATAGCCTGTGAATATTTTCTCCCAATGTGTAGGTTGTCTATTAGCTCTGTTGATCATTACCTTGGCCTAAGGAAACTTTTTAATTTAATCAGGTCCCATTTATTTATTTTTATTGTTGCTATGATTGCCATTGGGGTCTTCTTTGCCTATCCAATATCTAGATGAGTTTTTCCAACAATTTCTTCTATAATTCTTGTTTCATGCCTTAAATTTAAATCTGGTATCTAACTTGAGTTAACTTTTGTGAATGGTGAGAGATAGGATCCTGTTTCAATCTTCTACACGTGGCTACCCAATTTTTCCAGCACCATTTATTGAATAAGGATTCTTTACCTCTATGTGTGTTGTTGTCTGCTTTGTCAAATATCAGGTGGCAATAGCAATGTGTAAATAGTTTTATATCTGGCTTCTCTGGTTTGTTCCATTGATCTATGTCAGTACCATGTTGTTTTGGTTACTATAGCCTTGTAGCATACTTTAAAGTCTGGTAGAGTGATGCTTCCATATTTATTCCTTTTGCTTAAGGTTGCTTTGGCTATTCCAGCTCTTTTCCAGTTCTAAACAAAGCATAGGATTGTTTTTTCAGATCTGTAAAAAATGACATTGGTGTTTTGATGAGGATTACATTGAATCTGTAAATCACTGTGGGTAGTATAGACATTTTTAAAATGTATATTCTGCTGATCCATGAGTGTGATATGTTTTTCCAGTTGTTTACATCATCTGTAATTTCCTTCCTCAGTGATTCATAGTTCTCTTTATAGAAATATGTCACCTCCTTGGTTAAATATATTCCTAGGTATCTTATTTTCTTTATAGCTATTGTGAAAGGTATTAAATCCTTGATTTCATTGTCAGCTTGATGACTGTTATTGATATATAAGAATGCTACCAATTTTTGTCCATTGTTTTGTAACCTGAGACTTTGGTGAATTTATTTACCAATTCCAGGAGTCTCTTGATGGCATATTTCAGGTTTTCCAGATATAAGATGATATTGTCATCAAAAAACAGTATTTTCACCTCTTGTTTCCCTATTTGAATACCCTTAATTTCCTTCTCTTGCCTGATTTCTCTGGCTGAGACTTTCCAGCACTATGTTAAATAGAAGTGGTAATAGTGGGCATCCTGTCTTGTTCCAATTCTAAGTGAGAATGCTTTCAACTTTTCCCCCTTCAGTATGATGTTGGCTGTGGGTTTGTCACATATGGCTTTTATAATTTTGAGATATATTCCATCTATGCCTATTTTGTTAAGAGCTTTTATCATGAAGGTTGCTGAATTTTGTTGAATGCTTTTTCTGCATCTATTGAGATAATGCATATGATCATTGTTTTTTGCTTCTGTTTATGTGGTGAGTCACATTTAAGGTTTTACATTTGTATTATCCTTGCATCCCTGGGATGAAGCTCACCAGGTCATAGTGGATTTTTTTTGATGTACAACTGAATTGGTTTGCTAGAATCTTATTGGGAATTTTTGCATCTATATTCACAAGGGATATTGGTCTGGAGTTTTCTAGTGTCCTTTCCTGGATCAGGTTATCAAGGTGATACTGGCTATGTGTAATGAGTAGGGGAGCATTCCTTCCTTCTTAAAGTTGTGAAATAACTTCTGTAATATGGGGTGCCAATTCTTCTTTGTAGGTCTGATGAAATTTGGCATCTGGCTCAGAGCTCATTTATTGGAAGATTTTTTTTTTCTCATTCTTGGTCTATTCAGGAGTTCTGTTTCTTCCTGATGAGACTTAGTAGGTTATGTGTTTCCAGGAATTTGCCCATTTTCCCAATGTTTTCAAATTTATGTGCATAGAGATTTTCATAGTATTCACAAATGATATTTTGGACTTCCATAGCACACTCCTACCAATTCTGTCTGCGTGGGCCTTCTCATCACCTAAGTCCAGCTCTCAAGTATCCCCCAGGGGTGTGGTCTGTTCAACCAACTAGTATGTCTCCATGAAATGCCAGTGGGGGAAATTCCCAGATTGTGCATCTCTGTTCCATACAAGTCTTCAAAGAGTAAGGTCACAATCTATGGGATATTAATCTGATATCCTACCTTCTTGCCAGGATGGTCAGACAAGCACAGTCTCTAGTTGGCCACCTTGGCTCCTACTACATCTTGTACTTCATATTGTCTTTCTCCTGAGTGAAAGATTGGGGGCAAGGCCCAGAAAATTGGGGGTAAGGCCCAGAAGAAGTCGTGAGTTCACTGCAAAATAAACCTGGGTATGGTGGTTCATGCCTGTAATCTCAACACTTTGGGGGCTGTAGAGGGAAGATCTCTTGAGGCCAGGACTTCAAAACCAGCCTGGGGAATACCTATATAGTGAGACTCCACCTCATTTCCCAGTTTCTGGAAGTTCCAAAGTCCTCCATTAGATCTCTGAGTACCTACAACGTGATAAGGGATGTGGCAGAGCTACCTGGGGTCATTAGGAGCAGGTGTGACAGAGTTGCAGCGCCCTCAGTGACCAGATGAATGGCAACCTCAGCTCATTCATTCTTAAAAATATTTCATTTAATTATTAGTTCTATTTAAAAGCTGACCCCTTTAAGATTATCAGTTTTGCGCCAGGAATGATTTTTCCGAATCTGATAAGGTTTGATATACAGTGTTCTCATTTATGCCTCTTTCTATTTTTATTCCTGTATCCCAAATCATTAAGCAAACTCTTTGTAAATAGTCACCAGCAGAGAATTTTTTTTTCCTTTACCTAATGGCTATTTAGAAAAGTATCTTAAATTGCATATGAAACTTTTGTTTAAATTGTATAGGACTCTGGTCCCCAACTACCAGGCCACGGACCAGTGTGAATCAGGCCATACAGCAGGAGGTGAGCGGTGGCAGCAAGCAAAGCTTCAGCTGGATTTACAGCCGCTCCCCATCACTTGCATCACTGCCTGAGCTCTGCCCCCTGACACACCACCAACCCATCCCTATCCATGGAAAAATTGCCTTCCATGAACCCATGGCCTCTTAGGATCTGGGCTGTATAGTAGGAGATGAGCAGAAGGTGAACAAATGAAGCTTCATCTGTATTTACAGCTGTTCCCCATTGCTCACATCACTGCCTGAGCTCCGCCTCCTATCAGATATTTCCCTCCCCGCCCTCGGTCCATGGAAAAATTATCTGCTATAAAATCAGTCCCTGGCACCAAAAAGGTTAGGGACTACTGGTATAGGGCACTGACAGCTATTTGGAATGTGCTGTCTTTTTCTTTCTGGTCTAGAGTATTTTAAGTGTTTTATTTGATCTATGGTTGCTTAAAATGTTTGTTATATAACTCTTTCCAATTTTATTCTACAAATTGGTTTTCTTGTCTCCTTTAGATCAGGAAGTATTATGACTATCTCTCACAATAATTTGATCTTTATTTCTCACTATATAGTTCATATAATTTTAGCTTTATAGATATATTTGCTTTTGGTTAGTTGACCCATAGAGATCTTTGACTATTAACTCTTCCTTGTGAATTAAATATTTTATCAGTAAAAATTATGCTATTTATCATATTTTGCAATGTAAAATGCACTCTTATGTATAATGCACAGTCTTGTTTTGGGCCCAAACTTTCAGAAAAATACCCCTTGAGAAAGGGCCCAACTCTCAACTAGGAGATACACATCCAGGGAGGGCTAAGGCTCCCCTAATAAACATGCAGATCACATCAGCCTCCAGTAGCTGCCCATTCTGTGAAGGCTGCCATTTGCCTCTCTCCCAGGAGTCCTTCCCTCCCTGCTACATTGGGGCCATAGCCAAATGGCCATGGGTGTGGTCAGCAGGGTGGGAGCTTCTGAGGCTACTTGGCCGACAGGCAACCATGTGGATCCAGGGGGCCTTAGCAGGGATCCTGGTCCCATCTGCACGGCTGGCCCTTGGACCTCAGCCCTTCTCTTCTGCCCACTGCCACTGGATCCCAGGTCCTCCAAGACTGGAACCCTGTGTGCCTAGCCCTAATCACAGATTCGTGTGCAAAATAAATGATCATTGTTGTTTTAAGTCACTAAGGTTGGGAGCTTTTTCTCCCCTTAGGAATATGTAAATGACACACATACTTTAAACTATAGTCATTAATTAATACATAGCTGTTCCTTAGTAGGGATCTATAAAACTTGTACTTTCAGAAGGATATTTTAAGACAGGAGGACAAGGAAAAACAAAACCACTGTGCAGTTACCCACAGTGAGTACATTTTTTTATCTAGCGAGCAGGATATCCAAAAAATGGTTGAAAATAAGATGAAAAGAGGGAGGGAAGGCAGACATTGGTTTATTTTCCTATGTCCCTTAGCATAAATTCTATGAGTGGCTGGAGGAAGCAGCGGAGGTAATAATGGGAAAGTATGAGAAGCTGGCATGAACTGTCAACTCCTCAGGAGAGTACCCTGAGTTTATTCATTATTTAATCCCCAGAGGCTGGCACAATGCTAGCCACACACAATGCTAGCTCAATATGTGTTTTTAAATTAAAGAAATAAATGGAAATCCCATGATGTCCTAGTCAGAATCTTTGTTTTAAAGAATAAAAACTCCATTAAATTAACTTAGGTAAAAGTGAGTTTAATGTGAGAATAAAGGGGAATTTCCCTTAAACAAATTGCAAAATGTATAGCAAGGTCATGTGAGAACGGAAAGAATATTCACTTTCTCCCTCTGCCTCTGGAGTCATGGGCATCTCTTACCTTACCTCCTTTCTCCACATCTAATCTATTCTTCCTCTTTACAGATGAGCTTCTTTTACCAAGCTTTTAGTCCCTATTCTTCCAAAATTCTCCTTGCTTTAAATAGCCATCCCAGACACCCTATATGCCTATAGCTCCATGACCAATATTGACTGCCTCTTTGAGCCTAAATTGCAAACTGCTACCCCAGCAACTTTAATTGGCTAAGCTTGGGCCTGGTGTCCACAGCAGTCTAAGCCAGTGTGGCCAGGCTGAAGTTTTACAGTTCTCTGGGCTTCCTCTTCTAGACTGTGAGTGAGACAGGTTTCTAAGATAGGCCATAGTAGGGTAGGAAAGGGTGATTCTAGGACCTAGGTAAGTATAAAGTTTAAAGGGATTATGTTTCACCCACAAAAGCTTTGGGCTACAGGAATGCCTTTAGGATAATAAAACACTACCATTGCCATAGAAATACCATTAGCCAGATGTTCCCCCCATTCACCTGTTTTTCAAGCCACTATGTCAAATACATGTAAACCTCAAGGAAGGAGATCAGGCTATAAGTGAATTACATAGTCATGATGCATGCTTTCCAAGATTCCCTGCAGTTTAATAATTAGCATCTCTGCTATCCATGGGCACCCTCAGACTAAATAATTAGTGTCCACAGTCAGCCTTTAATTAAGATCAGAATCCCAGGCAGCACCTGTGGCTCAAAGGAGTTGGGTGCTGGCCCCATTTACCAGAGGTGGCAGGTTCAAACCTAGCCCTGGCCAAAAACTGCAAAAAAAAAATAATTCAGAATCCCTATCTCATTGACAAATGCAAATATCAATCTTCTCTTTGAACTTTCCAGAACTCCAGTTTTCTAGCAACCTGCATAGAGGCACATAGGAGCCAGGATGTCTATTTGGATTAATCAGCTGTGTTAAGGCACGAAAGAAAACAGTAGCTTTCTGCGTAGCACCCACCTGAAGATGATGGTCTGAAAGGGTATTCAGGTTTTCTTTCTTTTTATTTTTTATTTTTTTTTGTAGAGACAGAGTCTTACTTTATCACCCTTAGTGGAGTGCCGTGGCGTCACACAGCTCACAGCAACCTCCAACTCCTGGGCTTCAGTGATTCTCCTGACTCAGTCTCCTGAGTAGCTGGGACTACAGGCGCCTGCTACAACACTCGGCTATTTTTTCGTTGCAGTTTGGTCAGGACTGGGTTTGAACCTGCCACCCTTGGTGTATGGGGCCGGCGCCCTATCGCCTAAGCCACAGGTGCCGCCCAGTCTTCAGGTTTTCAAGGGTCCTCTAGTAAGCTGAAGGGGGCAAAGCTAACCCTTAAGCCCCATCTTATTCTTGAGGAATAGGTTACAATGGAATAGAATATGGTTATTTGTGAGGGGGGGGAGTTATTTGTTTTTTGCCAGTTGGGGTATATAGAAAAGTTTAACATACATCAAGTTACAAAATTTGACCTAGAAAGAGAATTTAAATATGGTACATTTTAACATTCACTTGGATATATCTTTCTAATAACGGCTAATCAAAATTCAAGTTGAATAGTTTTTTAAAAAATTTATATTTTCTTCATTCTGATATTCTGCACTGTATTCTAACTTAGTGGGATAATAGGACCCTCAAAAATTATAATGTGGCCGAGATTTCTACAAATTTGTCAATTAGTGAAAGCCCCTATTGCCAAGTTGATATCATCTTAATTTTTGAAATATCTACAAAACTTTCTAAAGCCTGAGTCAGCCCAGGATGGTGTTCAGTGCTAAAATAGGCCAGAGAAATTCTAGTACTTGCCTCAAAATACTTTTTCAAAAATTATTTTCTGAATCTTTCAAGGTGCAGTCTATTGCTGAAGTGAGGGCAAGCCTGGGTTGATTGGCAGTATCTGTCAGAGGCAATGAACTGCACTTCAATGATGCCTTTGTGCTGGCGTGTCAAGTTGTTCAGCTGTGACCCTTCCATCTGTTCCAGCTAATCTGAAAGTCATTTAGACTCGCTTCCCCATTCATCTGAAACACAGCACATTCTCCTGTTAACACACATATGCAAAGTTGTCCGCTGTCAGCAACCTAAGGAGTTTTTTGAAAAGTCTCACTTATAACATCTGTACAAACATTTACACAACAGAAAAATCTATTTATTGCTATTACTGCCTCCTTAATTTTTTCAGACATTTCTAAGTCTGGAGTCAATTTGGACAGGTATTGAAAAGTTTATCTCCTAAAATTAATTTTTAAACAGAGATGGTCACTTGACTTTGACATCACCTCCCCCCCAAACATTCTGTATTCAGTGTCTTTAGACTTTTTGAGAATGTGTAACCTTATTTTCAAGAATCAGTTAAAATTTAAAATGTCTGTATATTTCTTTTATTTATGTATTTATTTATTTTGAGACTGAGTCTTCCTATGTGGCCCTCGGTAGAGTGCTGTGGTGTCACAGCTCACAGCAACCTCCAACTGTTGGGCTTAAGTGATTCTCCTGCCTCAGCCTCCCAAGTAGCTGGGACTATAGGCACCTGCTACAACACCCGCCTATTTTTTGGTTGCAGTTGTCGTTGTTGTTTAGCTGGCTGGAGCTGGGTACGAATCCGCCAGCCTCAGTGTAAGTGGCTGGCTGGCACCGTATCAAAGCAAGTTTGGGAGGAGAGAGTCAAGTTTACCTGATCTACTGAATCTCTGGGGTGGAGTTCTGGGAATCTGGATTTTCAAGAAGTACCCCAAGTGATTTTGAGAATCAGCCAGGTTCAGAAACAACTGATCTGGTTTATACAGCTTACTAAAGTGCTTCCTACTTCGTGAGTCTGTTTTTTTTATTTGTATGACTCATGTGATCCCACTAAATAAATTTCTTAGCTAAATGCAAAAAGTAAAATATAACCAGATAAACAGGAAAATTTACTTGAGTGATTTACATGGATGCTTCCTTTTGTTACATGTAAATTGAGTCTGTATTTGGATGTGACACAATAGCATGTGTGTTAAATGATTAAGACCTTCTTTGGTCCAGAAAGCAAAAATAATTGCTTTGCTTTATTTTAATGTGGTTCCCTCTCTCTATATACTTTGTCCATATCTCCACTACGTTGTTCAGGTCTAGCCTCAACCCTGACTTTGAATTTTGTTGTGACTTAAATGAGTTATTCTCTTCTGAGACTTGTATGAGGGAGTTGAAGATTTTTAAAGTCCTTTCTAGCTCCGACATTCTCTGGCTATTTAAAATAAATTCGATAGATCCTTTCCTTGATGATAAAATCTCCTCCAGCTTTGAACATTATTTCTAAACATACAAATTCAGAGCCCACAATACATGTTTATCAAGGTATTTTAGGAAAGTTTTTTAAGGTATAGGAGCTTAAAGGACCACCCTTTGTGAAATTTTCCTAGGACTTAAATTTACACCTCAAGCTCCAACAGTATTTTTATTAATCTATTCAGAAAACCTTTCACTCTCTCCTTTTGAGGTGATAATTATCATCTTAAATGGTTCTTTTTATTACGTGTTTCCCTCCATTTTCCCACCTTCTCTTTCTTTTTGTCATTAGTCCTCTTGATGCGGTCACAAACACATAGAACACCTCTGATAAGTTGTGTGACCCTGAACATACATGTCAATTAATCTTTCTACACCTTAATTTTTCATGTATTAGATGGAAATAATATCCCCATCAGTACAAAAGGAGATAAGTGAATGTTAAAGTACTTTCTAAGCCATAACCTGTTGTACAGATGCCATTATTATTATCATTATTTATTTGAATTTCTAGTGCTGGTAAGTTGATCTTCTGTTTCACTATTGCAAATAAAGTGCTGTCTAATAAATTACTCTTTTGGAGATCTAGGGAAAAAATGGAAGGGAATTGCAGGCACCATATCTAAATGTTTAAAAACTTTCGTAACATTTGGCATAGTAATCTTACTTCTAAGAACGTATCAGAATATGTATAAAGACATCCATAAAAGCACTGTGTGTAACAGCCCATAGTAAAACTGATCCACCATCTATTATATAAATTATTATCTGGCCATCACTGAGATACTTTGTAGCCATTCAAAGTAGTGTTTTAAATGAACGTTTAAATACTTAGAAAATGCTTGTATTACGTTATAAAGAATAAAATGCAAACTGACTCAACTGTAAGTATTATTATAATTTTATGGCAAGATATATTGCCTAAATACATCTTGAACAATGAAGATGACTAATATACTGAAGGATTCACAGTGGCTGTCAGCGATAGAAAGATAAATAACTTCTGCTTTCGATTTGTCTCTGTGTTTTTAAAATTTTCTTTTAAAGAAGTATTTTTTTAAAAAGTCCCCCCCCATTCTCTCCCAAATTTCAAATGATGTAGTCATTCATTTTGGGTATATCCCGTGCATCTCTGTACTCCTTTGGACACAGTGGAGACACAGAGAACGTGGGCTGTAAGGAGCTTAGATGGAGAAAATGTTCCTTATCCAAATAAAGGCAGTAATGAGAAAATAGTTCCTAGATTAGTACAAATGAAACACCATAGAAGTTTAGAGAGGAAGTTTCTCTTAGGATGTGAAAACTAAGCTGTTTATTAAATCCCACAAGAATTGCCATGTAGCTAATAAGTAGTGGATAGGAATATTTAATCTGGTAAGGGTCTGAACAGACTGTCCCTTCCTTCGGGGGAAAGAGGGAATACTTTAAGTTTAGTTTTTATTTACTGAATGGCTCTTACCAAATTAAATTAAGCCCTAACCTGGTAAGACCCCCATTTGTCCAAAGAGCAGACAAAATTCATCGGGAATCCATTGTTAAATGGTGAGATATCCAAGAAAGAATTTGAGGAGGAACAAGAGGTTACTAAAATACAAGGGGCACCTGGGTTCACCTTGGGACTCTTCATCCACTAAACTCAGAAGCAGAACTCCAAATGCACAGGGGAAGGAGCTCATATGAGAAGGGTAAAAATACTTCATACCCTATTTACAATTCTATAGCTAAGGGGGGAAATAAATAAATTACAGTTGGAGTCTATTATAGTGCTCTGCATGGTAGAGATATAAGTAAACTCTATAGAGTTGTCCCATTTTCCACCTTCAACAGCACCATCTTCTATTTGTGAATAAGTTGGGGCTAGATGGTTCCATTTGGATAGGATAGATGTCTAAAGCATAAGCCATGAACTTCAGTTGCTTATGGTGACCGGGCAGGCAATATAGATGTGTGGACTAGGCAGGTGGTAGACACAGCTAATTGGAGAGCGTGTGTCTCAGCAAGAGGTGTACTAGTCAAAGTGTAAAAAGCACCATGGTAGCCAAACATCTGCCTCTCGAGACAGTAGCCAGTCTGTCCCCTGCACAGAGTGGCCTATGGAAAGCACGTTCATCAGCCCATGATTCATGGTTCCAGGTAAGGGCCATCAGTTTCCCTATCCATTCTATCATTCAGGTCCTGGAAATGATTCCTTTTCAATGAAAACCCTAGAATAAAGAGAAGCCGAGAGCCAGCCCAGAGTGATGAGAAAGGCAAGCAGAGATAAGTCCTAAGTAGAGGAATATAAACGATGAGGGAAAGGACTCTCGGCCCATCAAGAAATTCGATCAGGAGTTGCTGGTCTCCTTCTGGTGCTCCCATATCATGTAACAAATTCCTCTGTATCAATGGTTCTCACTGGGGCAATTTTGCCCCCAAAGGCCATTTGGCAGTATCTGGGGATGTTTTTGGTTTTCTGATGTCGGCTGGGAAAGCAGCAGTACAACTGGTACGTAGCAGATAGAGGACGGGGACGCTGCTAAGCAGCCTGCAATGCACAGGACGGGTCCCATAAGAAAGCAAGCCAGCAGTGCAGACGCAGAGAAAGCCTGCCCCATGCTCATGGCCTCTGGGTGCTAAGGGTAACATGTCGCCACTCTCAATCACAGGGATATGTTCACTGTGACTCCCCTTTTAGCAGTAATCTTAGAGGTATTTCAAAGGCTATGGTGACTGACGGTGAAAATGTAGAGGCAGGAAGCCCTGACCGCCAAATCAATCCTGCACCAAGACTGTAATTCAGAAGGCTGTCACACAGGTTTCACAGCAGCATCTCCTGCTCCCAAAACCTGTAGGGCTCCCAGGGCACCTTCCAAGGCATCTCATGATCTGACCACAACCTGTGTTTCCAGCTTCATCTCTAGTTAACCCCCAGCCTCCTGCTGCAGACCGAGGCTGGCCTGCCTTTCATGCTCATCACACCCCGGTGCCTTTGCCCAGGCAGTTCCCTCAGCCACAGCTGTCCCTTCAGCGCCACTCCCCTTCCCTGACTTTGCCCGTCAGGTAAAGCCCTATTCGTCCTTTTAGGCCTAGTGAAAATGTTACACCTTCTGTATTCCAGGACCCAGGTGGAATGCACCTCTGCTTCCTGTGTGCCTCCTTGCCATTTTGAGCTCACCTCTGTTAATCTACTTAACACTTGCCATCCTGTGTTTTAGTTGCAGGCACGTTTCAGACTGTGCCCAGCACCATGCCTGCTCCACATGTGCTTATCCTGAAGTCGTCCCTAAACTTAGTTAAATTGAATCTTAACACATGGCAGGTCTTTAGTGCTTACTACTCATTCATTCATTTTTGAATGCTCACTGTGCGTCAGGCACAAAACAGGCCATGTTTCCTCTCATGGAACGGATGTTCTACTGGGAGGGAGACAGATAATAAGGTTCATTCTGCCATGAGAAATGGGCTCTATAGTGCTCCTGGCAACCAACTACCCCATCTCTGCTTGAACTCTTTCTGCGATGCGAATCTTACGTCCTCAAGTAATCTAATCCACAGCTGGAACACTTAGACTTTCCTTCTATTGGGCTGAATCTCTCCCCTCTGCCTCCTATACGTAGATTCTGGGTCAACGTCCTGCAGGCCCATAGCACACACCTGCTTGCTCTCACTCAAAGTAAGGCTTCTTATATTTGAAAGTGGATCTCCCAGCCCCCCAGGTAAATATTGTGAATTCCACCAGTAATTCTCTCATGTGCAATTTCAGACTATAATCATATTGCTCTTAGTCCTTTGGGAGTCTCCCAGAATCCATTCCTATCCTAAAATTATAATCATTGCCATATTAATCACTTACTATGAGCTGAGCTCATTTCAGGCCTTGTTTCATTTAATCCTATAACAACCCTATTAGGAGGGGACTATTGTTATCTCCATCTTCCAGATGAGAAAGCTGAGGCTCAGAAGATTAAATAACTGGCCTAGGATTGTACAGATGCTAAATGATAGGGATGAATTCATACCCTAAACTGAATTTATAATGACTGTAAGATACTGCTTTTATGGCCTGTGGCAAGGGCTTTTTATCACACGTAGAACTTGGGGAGCAATTCCGCATCACACTGCATTTGCAGAGATGGCCACATCATACCAGTGATCCTCTCACTCACTCTTTTCAGTCATGGTACTGCTCGGGTGCCCAGTTCAGTGCCTGGCACAAGTAGGTGATAAATAAATCGTTTTTAAATATACCAGGCACATCTTCTAGCCACACGTGCATTTGGTTAGTGTTGCTGCTTTGCTTTTGTTTTGTTTTATCTCACCGCAGTAGAGGACTTCACATTTATGCCTGGGATATTTTCCTTGGTCAGATCTAACTTCTGACTTTAGACTACGACAGCAGGCTAAGAGCAACCCAAAGGTATCAGGTCCTCATTCGTGGGATCCATAAATGTTACCTACTTCGGAAAAGGGTCTTTGATGAGGGGTGATTAAGTTATGGATCATGTGATAGAGAGATGACCCTGGATTCTCTGGGTAAAATCTAAAGCCACCACAAGTGTCTTACAAGGAAGGGGCAGAAGGAGGTGTGGCACACAGAAAGAAGAGGTGTAGGCAATGTGACCGTGAAGGCACAGGTGGAATGACGTTGTCATATGCCAAGGAAGGCCAACACCCACCAGAAGCTGGAGGCAAGAAGGACCGGAGTTTTTTCCTAGAGCCTCCAGAGGGAGTAGCACCTGGTAACACCTTGGTGTTGGCTCAGGGCAAATGATTTCAGGCTTGCAGACTGCACACTGTGACAGAATACCTGTTGTTCTAAGCCACCAATTTTGTGGTAATTTATTGGAGCAGCTACAAGAAACTAACTGCAGGCTCGGCACCCGTAGCTCAGTGGTTAGGACGCTGGCCACATATACTGGGGCTGGCGGGTTCAAACCCAGCTCGGGCCTGCTAAACAACAATGACAACAACAACAACAAAAATAGCTGAGCACTGTGGCAGGTGCCTGTAGTCCCAGCTATTTGGGAGGCTGAGGCAAGAGAATCTCTGAAACCCAAGAGTTGGAGGTTGTCTGTGAGCTGTGACGCCACAGCACTCTACTGAGGGTGACAAAGTAAGACTCTGTCTCAAAAAAAAAAAAAAAGAAAGGAAGAAAGAAAAGAAAAAGAAACTAACTGCAGAAAAGTTTTGGATCCTGATTTCCTAATCCAGTGAATTAATTATATCTCCCTAACCTTAAGCCAGCAGCAATAGAAAAGATCTTTTATTTTTTTTTAATTTTTATTAAATCATAATTGTGTACATTGGTGCAATCATGGGGCACAATGTGCTGACTTTATATACAATCTGAAATATTTTCATTGAACTATTTAACATAGCCTTCATGGCCTTTTAATCACTAT
>CAUYRH010011008.1:0-25131 GCA_963574655.1 Perodicticus potto | reverse complement strand
GAGGAGACGGGGAAAGACCAGGAGAGGAACGGAGAGAGCATCTCTCTCCCCACTTGAAATCTCTCCCTCTACCAGGAGCTTTGGTGTTTTCTGTATTCTTTTCTGTAAATCAATTCTGTCTTACCACGGAGGGGTGGGGGAGGGAAATAATGTAATGAAGAATAATAAAATACATATATTTAAAAAAAAAAAAAAGAAAGAAAAAGAAAATCCCAAATGAATGCATGTATAAAGATCACCACTGGTAAACATTTAGATACTGTCAAGGTCATCTACAGAATTTATGCTCAATGTCAAAGTCCAGACTCCAGATCTCAAAGTTCAGGGAATCTACATTAGAAAGCATCTTAGAAGTTGTTTATCAAGGGAATGAAAGCCAAAATGGGGGGCTGTGGTCTTATTTTCATATTTAGTAATTGCAGAGGCTTTTTATTTCAAATACTTTCAATTATAGAACCCAAACTGTAGGAAAAACATAGAGTGAAAGATTGAAGTAAATTGATAATTTTGTTTTTAAAGAAGTAAATGTGGTTATTTACACAGTTTTTAAAGAAGTAAATGTGGTTAATTCACAGGAAGCATTAAAGATTGATATTTCTCATTGTGGAGTGGATTCACTTTATGAAACAACTTGTGGCTTAATCTATACCTAAAAGCTTATAAATAATACTGATAATAATAATATTCATCGAATGCTTGTTATGTGCTAAGTATTTTCTGCTAAGTGCTTTTTATATGGATTAACGCATTTATTCTCATTTCTTTTTTTATAAGTGCTAATAATATATCCATTTTACAGATGAACACAGAGAGAGTAAATAACTTGCCTATCATCTCAGAACTAGTGAGGGGCTGAGGTGGGATTCAAATCCGGACTCTGAATTATTGCCTCTGCCTTCTGAAAACCTTTGTTTTCCTAGTATTTTTCTTTTTGTAAGAGTGTCTGTTACATAGAAATGTGTGTGTTTATTTTAAGCTACACCTATATATCTCCATAAACAGCATGCTTAGTGTATGTTTAGTGTCATGTAATGAGTTAGGAGATCAATGTGAAAAGATTATTAAAGAGGGGCCTGCTCCCCAAGAAGCTCTGTATCTCTCCAGATTCACCATAGAGGCTCCTAGGTTCTGCATCACAGCAGTTACCGGGTACCTACCCTGTAAAATCAGTTGTTAGTTTAGGAGGAGAGTTAAGTTAACCCTTTTTCTACTAAACATAAAGTTAAACTTCTTTTATTTTATGAATAACTAACCTGATGCACCTGATATTTCAATTCAAAATTTAGGGAAGTGGAGAATGTAAAGTGGCTGTGCTATGTCAGAGCAATTTTTGTCATATGGAGACAAAATCACAGATTGATGCTGCTGAGAAGACAGGTGGAATGCATGAAAATTGGGGAGTTTTAGGGAGTTGGTTTCAAGAAAAGAAAAGGAGGAAAAAGCACATTGAAAAGGATCAGAAAACTGTTAAGATAAATGTGGTCCACCTAGTGGTGGAGCTGCCTAGAATCCAAAATGAAAAACCTTGACAGGCAGAGATAAAATAGGTGAGAAGATTATAGGTTATAGCTTAATTCTCTCTCCCTGAGCGTGGGCTGGATTTAGTGACTCACTTTGTAAGAATAGAGCATGGAAAGGGGAAAAACAGCAAATTTTCAGTGATGGAAATTGGCAAACACTAACTTAACCAAGTGACTAAGCTTGACATCACCTGTGACAAAGCGTGTGGGTGTCATGTGCTTCTGGATACTGTGTGATGAGAGGGACCCTTTACCTCCACGATATTTTCCCCTAAACCTCAATCCAGACTAATCATGGGGAAAATATCAGATAAACTCAAATTAAAGGATGCTATGGACTAAATATTTGTGTCATTGCAAAATACTTATGTTAAAATCCTAGCCCCCAATGTGACAGTATTAGGTGATGGGCCCTTGGGGGGCTCATTAGCTCATAAGAGTGGAGCCCTCATAAATCAGCACCCTCATAAGAAGCAACACTTGAGAGAGAATTTTTCTCTCATCCGTGTGAGGACACAAGGAGAAGATAGCCATCTGTAAAGCAGAACGCAGGCCCTCGCCAGACACTAATCTGCTGACACCTTGGTCTGGGACTTTCCACCCCCAGCACCGTAAGAAATAGATGTTTGTTGTTTAAGAAGTCTGCTCTGCAATATTCTATTACAGCTACCCAAACCGAATAAGCAAGGAGCATTCTGGAAAATACTTGGTCAGTGTCCTTCACAACTCTCAAGATTGTGAAAATTAAGGGAAAACTTCAGAACTGCCACAGGTGGGCCGAGTACAACTCCGTAAGGGCAGTGGTGATGACTAAATGCAGTTCTGCACCAGAGCTTGGCTTCCGCAATGGAGAAAGGACATCAGCAGAAAACTGGTGAAATACAAATGAAGTCTGCATTTTAGTTAACACAAGTGTGCCCACATTCCTTCCTCAGTCTGACAAATGCACAGCGGTTAGGTAAGATGTTCACACTAGGGGAAATGGGTTGCATGGAGAATGAGGCCGTGGATTTGAGGGAGAGAGATTCCCAACTCTGTCACTAACTGGATCTGTGATACTAAGAAATTCCCTTAACCTCTCTAGATCTTGGTTTGTTCAAGTAAAAATGGAATTAAGTTATACAAAATGATCATTTCAGGTCGTGGACATTATGTGACATGATCATCTCGTGGCAACCTTTGGCACACGATTCCTCAATTTCCAAACCTGGATCATCGTATACAAAGACAAGTAGGAAGAGATGGAGTCAACACAACTATCACTGGATCCTGCGTGAACCTGAGCTCTGTAAACCCAGTGAACAGTTAGTCACTTTGTTAACAGCTGGGGATGTATCTTTTAAGGTCATGTGGCTACTCCCAAGAAGCTCTGGAGAGCGGGTCTCATCAGGTCTTTAAAATCATGTCAAAAAGTTATCTGCTTCAAGTTGGAATTTAAATCACAAAAATAAAGGTCATTGGTAGAGAGAGAAGATGCATTTCTCAGTGAAAATATAGATGTGAAACATCTGTATTTATTAATGATACACTCATAGTCATAAATTAAACATTGAAATGAGACCATGAGGGGAAACTGCCTTGCTCTAACTGTTTCTCTCATGAGAAAGGACACAAGTTAAGAGAAGTGGCCAAGAGAGACAGGGACAAAAACAGAGATGGAGAGAGAAGGGGGCGTAGTTCTAAGAAGGAAACAATAGTCAGTAGATTAACCAGAAACAGCATCTAGAAAGCCAGAAAAATAAAAGTGACCAAAGAAAAGCTGGTCACATTAGAAATGGAAAGGAGTCAACTATTTTCAGGTTTTTTGTTTGTTTTGCTTTTGCTTTTGAGACACAGTCTTACTCTGTCGTCCTAGGTAGACTGCTGTGGCATCATAGCTCACAGCAACCTCACACTCATGGGTTTGAGCAATCCTCTTGCTTCCGTCTGCCGAATAGCTGGGACTATGGGCTTACACGACCATGCCCAGATAATTTTTGCTATTTTTAATAGAGATGGGGTCTCACTCTTTCTCATGCTGGTCTCGAACATCTGAGCCCCAGCAATACACCCACCTCAGCCTCCCAGAGTGCTAGGATTACAGGTGTGAGCCACCACACTAGCCCTATTTTAGGTTTAAAAAGAAAGGGAGAAAGGAGGTGTCAGTCGAGGAGAATTAGAAAACAGATAAGATGCCCAACTCGCCATGGTTCTTTTTGAAGTTTCCAAGTTCGGGTAGTGGAAGTTCTGCATATTGGGAAACCCCCTAGTGTCAGGCAAAATGGAGATGGTTGATCACTTAGAAAAAGACTTTTTTTTTTGAGAGAGAGAGAGAGAGCCTCAAGCTGTCACCCTGGATAGAGTGCTGTGGCATCACAGCTCACAGCAACCTCCAATTCCTGGGCTCAAGCGAGTCTCCTGCCTCTGCCTCCCAAGTAGCTGGGACTACAGGCACCCACCACAACGCCCGGCTATTTTTTGATTGCAGCCATCATTGTTGTTTGGCGGGCCCGGGCTGGATTCGAACCCGCCAGCTCAGGTGTACATGGCTAGCACCTTATCCTGTTGAGCCACAGGCGCCAAGCCTTAGAAAAAGACTATTATCTAATATTACGTTCTTATTTTAATTTAAAATGATGCTAGAAATGAAATGGTTAAATTTCTCTTTCTATATTTAATTAGAAGCCACCTTGTTTTTGTTCCATATTCATTTTATGCTGTGTAGAAACTCCCAAATAAAAAGTACAGAATGTGGGTATATATAAACATACACATGTACATACACCCAGGCGTACACACACACATACAAATACATATACACATATATACATTAATATCTTCCTCTTAAGAAAATGAAGTTACCTTCGTCCCTAACTCATAATCACCTCACATTGCATGGGACAGGAAGTAACTCAGACTTATATGATTGAATCTAATCTTAGCACTGGGTCTAGTGTTTAAGATGAAAACACACAAAATACTTTGAAAACTTAAAAGCAGCACACATGTGGGGAAGCAAACCCATGCTACTACTGATCTGTTCACATTAAATACCACCAAAGCTAAGCTATTTTTGTAGTAATCTGAGTTATTTGAAATGTATAGATCGGCTATGATAAAGGCAGCTGATTTCTGATAAGGTAAGGTGAAGGTAAAATCCAAGTTAAAACATATACCTTGTAAAAGTGCCAACGGTAAATCGTTGTTGTTAAAATTATGTTCATAATATTAAGACTGAGGAAGTGTTACATCCACAAATTGAGACAAATAACATTATCAACAAATAATACAAAAGCATGAGTACTTCGCTCTTATTTAAGATCGTCTTCTCTATCGCATATATTTACCACAATTTAGTAAATGATTTTCAAATGGGAAAATGTAGACAACAAGCATGATTATCAGGGAACTGGAATTAAAACGTTAGAATATATTTCAAAATTAATTTCTCTCTGTTTAGAATGAATAGAAGTCATCTGACCCAAATAAGTTATATTCCAGGCCAATTTTTCAAAACATGATTATTTTACTGTAAAAGCAAGATGTCTCAGTAGATGAGATACATTTCTAAACAGTGAAATAAACTTAAAAACTAGAAATTACGTACAACTGAGATTGATGTTACCCTTGCTGTGTTGTGGAATTAAGCCGAAGCCCAGGAAGGAACATAATCAATCCACACTTAATGGCAAACGAACTTTAAAAAAGTAAATTAATCATAGGCAATGAGGTCAGAAAAATGCTATTCAGAGAATATATTTTCTTATCTGCAAGTTGAAAATATTTTGTTTGTGATATGTTTTTACAAAATTTCCCTCTGTATCCTTGGCAACAGGAATACACACACACCACACACGTGCACACATCCGATGCTGCTGCAAGTGGCGTGGTTGGACTAAGCCTTGCGCCTAAAGTCTGTTGATAATGGATCAATAACAGACTAGCAGCATGTGGCAGGATTCTGTAAGAGACATCATCCAATATTTTTCTTAATTAATGCAAGTCAAGAGATACCCTTATGGAGTTTGTATAAGATACACATCTGATGATGAAATCAGTTTCCAAAAAGAACTTGACATGCTGGAAGTAAAGATTGCATTGATTCCTATGAAAGTCCCACTCAGTGAAGTGCAAATGATACCCGATATCACCATGAGATTGTTTACAAAATGCTTGGGAATTTTGGTTGATATCAATGTCTTTAATGAGCCAATGGTGTGGCATGATTGCCAAGAAAAGCTAATGTCTGCTTACCTCACACCATTAGAAGGATCGTGTTTAAAACAAAGAAGGTAATGTTCTTGCAGTGATGGCCCTCCGTTTAGTCCTTGCTCTAGTCTGTTTGGATTACTGTAAGAAGCTGTCAGAGACAGGGTGGCTTGTAACCAACAGAAATATATTTCTCATAGTTCCAGTAATTGGAAAACCCAGGCACCTGCAGATTCTGGTGAGGGCCCACTCCCTGCTTCCCGCACCATCATCTTCTTGACATGTCCTCACATGGCGGCAGGGGTGAGAAAGGTTTCTAGGGCCTCTTTTTTAGGGGCATTAATTCCATTCTTGAGGTCTCATGACCTAATCTCCTACAAAAGCCTCATCTCCTAACGCCATCACATTTGGAGTTAGGTTTCAACACATGAATTTGTTGGGGGTGGGGCAAATAGTCTGTCTACAGCAATTCTTGTCATCACATTTTAAGAGAAAGACTTAGATTAAAGAATATCAAGAACAGTGAGGCCAGAACTGTGAGAAATCTTAAAAACTAAAACTAAGTTATAGGAGACGTAATTACTGGAAGGGGAGAAAAAAAAAACTCCTATAACTAGACACAGGGCATAGTGGAGACACGATAATTATTTCCAAATACCTAAATTTTTATTTTAAAAAAGGATTGAACTTACACCACAAATCTCCAGAAGACAAAAGTCAAATCAATAGCTAAAGATTTGGATAGGCAAATTTCAGCCCAATTTAAGAAAGAACATTTCAGTAATTATAGCTTTTTTAATCAAAAGAATGAAACACTATAATCGCCAAGGGTATGGAGACATGCATATTTTCATATAATTGAAATGGGATAAAACTAGGAATATTTTTTGTCTGAAAAGGCAGTTTGGAAATATATCTTAAAAGATTTAAATGCCAGATGTTTCATGTATAAACATTTACCTGAATAATTATAAATTCCAGGAAAAGTTTATAGGAAAATTAATTGCAGCATTATTTATAGTAGTGAGCATTTTGAAATAACCTAAATGGTCATTATATGTGTATACACAAAACACATATATAAAATAGAATACTGATCACTATGATGTTATTTAAAAAGCACATAGGAGAAAAATGTTCTGTAAAAACAAATATTCATAATAAATTCTTAGTTAAGAAGCGATCCCAACCTTTTAAATGTAGAAAAAGAACAAAAACTACACAAAATGAGCCAAAATATCAATATTGCTATCTGTAAAATAAAGAGAAATTGTTCCTTATGCATTTTACAATTTTTTCTAATCTGTCTTAAATGAAGACATAAACATTTTGCAACTATAAACAAAAAATAATGAAGGGATAGAACTGTGTCCCTGCATTTTCAGTACCTAACCAACATTAAGAAGGCTACATACTTTTTGTTGAATAAATGAATAAATTAATTAAATGTCATAAATATTTTATGGAGTGAACTCTCTAAAAGAGTTAATAGCTTCCCATTACTAGAAGTGTTTAAGCAGATACTGAATGACTCTCAGCATATGTGGAGGGCATTCTTATTTGGATTTAAATTAGTGGCTCCTGAACAGAGGCACCTGGAAAACCTAAACTACTCTTCTGTTTCACAAAGTACAAATTTCCAGTCCCCATCCCAAATATATTTGATAAATCTGTGGGAGTTGAATAGAATTGGAAAATCTGCAAGAGTTGTTAGAATTTGCTGGAGAAAAATAAACCCTCTGAGATTGTTCTCATGCAGCTCAAAAACCAAATTGTGATGCTGAGCTAATGGCTAAGATGAGAACATCCTGAGGGCCTCTCACTTGCTGTTCCCCAGATCCCACAAGCTCACTCCCTAACCCTTCACATCTGCATTCAGATGCCACCTCCTCAAAGAGGCTCCATCTGACTCCTGTGACATAATCACAAATTATGATTTTTTTCCAAGGACTTCCCACCTATGCAGCCCCGCCCGCTCTATTTTTGCTATAGCAATTCTTGCTTTCTGGAATGTAATATAATTGACTTATTTATTATTGTTCTTGTCTTTTCCCATTAGATCGTAAATTCCATGAAGACAGGAATTTTTGTCTTTTTCTAATTTTTTGTTTAGTTCAGCATCCTAATATAGTACCTGGCATGTAGTAGGTGCTCAATAAATGTTTGCAAATGAACCACAATAAAAGAACACATGCATGTCCATGGCTCTCGTTGCAGGTGGCTGGCTGCTGCTTTGTGCCAAGAGGTGTTTTGGTTGGTCTATTTGCTGAGCTCTGTTCTGCCCACATTAAAGCAACCCGCACTGGGACAGAGTTCTCTAAGGGGGCAACTTATCTAGCTTTGCCAACATTAGGCACAAAGCTCTTGTCTCTAAAAGATGGGATCAAGGGGAAAGATATTCCTCTTTTACTAACACTGGATGGGGTTCTTTAACTTGGCTTTATGAAGACATCAAAGGTTTTTGTGGATAATGGCAAAACTCTCACACCCACTAGAAAATAAATGAAGTTTTACATAGTCACATGTACTTCCAAAGTAGCCAGTCATTTGGACACAAATCTCCAGTCCCTCTGCACTGGTCTTAGTGGAGCGCATCCCCAGCCCATTTCTGCAGAGCAGTGTGTTTTGCCTGGTGTCTGCTGCCTTTTCTTCTGGGGAATCTATTGCATTGATGCTACATGTCTCAAACCAATCTTTGAAAAATAATTGTGCTGCTGTGAGTTTCTGTAGAATCTCTTAATTGCCTTGAACATGCCCTGCTCATTACAGTTGCCTGAGGCTGCAGCTCTCTGTTTCAGATCGTCTCAGGGATTCTATCACTCCACCTGGAGGTCTGGGGGTCCAGCATTCCCTACACAGAGTAAAAAACTGGGGCGGGGCACGGGGTACATATGAGGAAACAGTTTGAATCCCCATGCCATGAAGAGTTGCCTCCTCTTTTGTCTGATCTCAAAACACTCCCCTACTTGGCAGAAACATCTCTGCCAAGGTGATAGACGCCTTGCTGGAGGTAGCTCAGGACATGCTGTTTAACTACGGGCACTCTGTGTCAAGGTGGTGCCCAGATATTTGGATAAAAACCATAGGATTCAGTCAATGTTGTACATACTCTCCTTGTAGAACTGTAGTACACGCTTGCTTTAAAATATCCTTATAGAGTTGGAACACATTCTTCTTACAAAAGCATCACAAGAATGGAGAAGCAAGACTCCAATGTACTCAATTCTACTAGGAAGCCAGTAGATGATCTCCCACAAGGTGGGGGGCAGGAGAATGAGGTATCGGGGAGAGGGGAGAGAGAAGGGGGTGGGGGGTCACGGTGTATGGCACACTTCTTGGAGGTGGGACACATTATAAAAGGGACTTTACCTAACAAATGCAATGAGTGTGACCTAATTCTTTACAGTCTCAATGAACCCCAAACAATAAAAAAAAAAATATTAAATATCCTTATAATATTTCATATTGTGTAATCTAAGTTTGGATATTGCTTAAGATTTCATGCTCTAATTAATAAGCAAGGCAGCAATTTCCTGCATTAACCTGTTGGACCAAATAACTGGAGGTAACACCTGGGCAAAGGCGGCCTGTTGGTTGGACTGCTGGACATGTTTAAGGTCTAGAGAAAGAAAGAGGTCAAACATTTTAGCTTCTAGTTCAATCCTTATTTAAAATGTTGTATCCTGTTATAGAAAAAAATCTACTGATTTTGTCACAGAAATTATTGTTCTTGTTATCAAACAACATGGAATCAAAATGAGCAGTCCCTAGGAAAACAGACTCATATTATTCCCCAAATAACAACCTTGTCCAATGAAAATATCCTCCAATTCCTCTTGAGGAGTTTGAGCTAAAAGAACATTTTTCTTGGATGTTATTTTTTGGATCTACAGGAATTATTTTTTGCCTTCATTCTGTATAAAAAGTCAACATGTGGTGTTTGCTTTTCATGGGTCTCTTAGCTTCTTTAAAGAGGCCTATTTCCCGAGTGTTTCCATATCTTCCAGAGTCCACAGTCCCAGGCCCTAGCTGTGAAAACTCTGCTGTATCTCTTCATCCCCACAGCACACAGCCCTGAGCCTCTGCCCAGTCTCTGGATGTCCACTCTTCACTGGCTCCTCAGCAGGGGAGAAGTAGCTAATCTCACAGTGTTGGCCTCTCTGCAGCTGGGCCCTTCACTGGTGTTCAAAGCTACTGCTCCGTACAGCCCCTCTCCTCTGCTTCCTATCCACTTGGGACAAGCCCAATGGCACAGAGCCAGCCTTTCAACTTCTCTGCTCTTCCGCCATTTCCACTGGTAAATGAGCAGATAAGAAAATAGAAGTCATCAATACAGACCCAGGTCCCAAAATATAGATAAAACAGAAACTGAATTGGTGTCGCTTACCTATCAATCTTTGTTTGCAGCCCCCTCCAATCAGTACCCTAAAGAAGAGGGAGATGTCCTAAGCACCAAAACCTTGAACAATTTCATTGAGTGTACTTGCCAGAATTCCTGCCTCTGATCTTGTTTCCCAATAGCGCCTCGAAACAAAATACTGCAAAGATTCAGTAAGTGAGGTATCATTGCTATTGATTCAATCCAGTCAAATCTGTCCTCTATCTTACGTATGTTCTTTTACTTACTCTCACAATAATCAATTCAAATGTCTAAGTCATAATAGAAATTATTTGCATAAGGGTGATAACTAGCTTGTTTCCTAACATTGTTGTATCAAGATCATATGTTAGTTTTGAAAGCTACTATACATATTTCTGTGGTGATAAATTGAAATATATTCACCCAACCCATTTCCCACCCTGTTTTCTTCAGTTAAGTCTGACATATAAAAACAAATAGCCTTTTATGTCTTTTAGATAGCAATATTTCATGTCCATTTATAAATGAACTAAAAATGCCCCAAATATTACTTATCATGGCAGGAAAAAGGAATTCTGAATTCAGATTTCTTACCCTTCCCACACACAAATTGCAGTCATTCATATTGGAATAGATGTTAATGCTTCTGCTGATACCGAAAAACTCCAGTTACCCCAGGATTTGAGTGCTGACTGATTTCTGATTTATTTTCAGCAAATGGGGCAGCATAATGAGTAAAACAAATACTTCAAGGATCATATTTAAATGAACATATGTAAAGAAATTCAGGTGTAAGTCTGACTTCATGGTTATTTCTTCAATTGTGGTAAAGTCTTGGCAGCTGCAAACATCAATTAAAGATTTGGGGTTCCAACAATAACAAAGAGTACTGCTTAGAATAGATTTGCAGAAAATTTGGTCAATTGGATCCAAAGCTACCAAACTGGCAAGTTTACTAGACATATATGGAGTAGATTATACTTCACAAGACAGTGATGGCAAAAAAATCTGATTGTCTTTAGGGGGCTTGGAAAGAAAATTAACTTCACTGGTCATTCCTTGTCCAGCCGGATATGATAACTGAGATGTGCATTGTGTTTAACAGTTAAAAATATGTTCTCACAAATATTATCCCATAACAGTCTCCCTGCAACCCAGAAGTCAATGGAACACACCTAACAAAGAAACAGAGGCTCTGGACAGTTACATTTCCTAAATTCACCTAGCAATTATTCAAACAAATGACTATAAAAATAGCGGAAAGTACAAGATAATACTTCAAAAACAACCGTTCATTAGGAATTGCCAGATTGTGGCACACCCTCTTTCTTCATGACCAAAATATACAACCACATTCACTGGCAGCGTTTTCCCAACCAGAGATGACTGGTGGGTGGGTATGAGATGTGGGAGACCAGAGAGGACTGAGGACACTCGGAACAAGACGCTCCAAGATGACAGACGCTGACACGCATCTCCTCGCAGCCAAGCTGTTGTGAATTCTTCTGTAGCTCTGAAACACGTATGATACTCTCCCGCTCAGGTTTCCCGGGCCTGGAGCCCGTGCTTTCAACACAACAACTATACACACAGATTATGGGTATCATCAAATTCTGTATCTTGTTCCTGTTCTCAGCTCTCTTCATTTCCTGGTGCTCGTGTTTGGGCATAGAAGAAAAACTAATTCTGAAAAACGTCTGAACAATATTTTATACTTAAAAAATGCAATTTTTAATTTGAGTGGAATGATACAATATATTCATAGTCCTCAGAATAACCAGTCACTCCCAAATAGCCAACCAGCCTAACATCAAAGGTGGCCATTTAGAATTAGAGAAGTTGAAATTGGAAGAGAATTTAGACCTGCTACTTTGAATCTCTCACTTTCCAAAGGAGGAAGGCCCAGTGACAAGAAACGACTTTTCATAGATCATGCGAAGAATTAATGTCTAAGCCAAACTTAAAAGTCTCCTGACCCCTGTTCTGTTTAGAGTTTGTGTTTGTTTGTTTGTTTTTTGCTATGACTTCATACTAAGAAGATGTTTGGCCACCAAAGCAACAATTCTTAGGATCACTCATCTCAAGTTACATGGATACTTTTCCTTTCCTGCAAACAGGGACCCAGAACATCTTCTCACTTCTTACCCTTAAGGTTTCTCAGGGGAAAATAAACCAGTCAAAACAAAGGAGAAGAAGGCATTATATACACATTTTATCAGCTCCATCTGCGGCATTACTGAAACTATATTTTGTTGAAGCCAAAACTCACCCTAGCACCAGACTATTCAAGCACTGAATAAATAATGGCATGAATTATATGATACTGGAACACATTTTTCTTAGTAAAGTATCTCAAGAATGGGGAAAAGAGTATCCGGTGTACTCAATACTATTATGAAACCACTATATAAACACTCACATACTCATACAAATGATAAAGCACAAATATAGTCTAACAAGGCCGAGGGGTGAGAAGGGAAAAGGGAGGGGAAAGGAGGGGGTGATTGGCCAGAGGAGCGAAGGCATTCGGTGGGATCTCACCTAATATGTACAAAGCAAGGGTGCATTTCAAAATAACTAAGAGTAAATTCTAATTGTCATACCACAAAAAATAAGTAAGTGAGGTGATGGCTCATGTTAATCAGTTTGGGTTAAGCATTCCACATTGTCTATCGAATCATCTCATGCTACCCCATAATTATGGGGTTATGATTTTAATTAAAAATTAAATTTAAAAAAAATGGTCAATGTGAAGGGCATTGCTTTATGCAATGAGTGGCTGAGGGTAGAGACAAAGGGTTTCATTGTACAAGTTTGCATGGAGGTGCAGCACTTCAATGACATATTCCCAAGCATATGTCACTTCCCCCAACAGTTAAAAAGGTCTAACAGAGCTCACATCTATTCCTTTATAATCCTTCAATGTGGAGCACAGAATAGGTGTTTAAAGTCTACTTGTATGAAAGTGAAAATAATAGAGTCTCCTTTTAATCTTTAGAAAATAGCCCTTCTCAGACTGGCAAAATCATTCAAGAAACATGAATTGCCTAACCTCGATGAAAAGGTAAACAAAACTTTTGAAAATTAAACCATTGAATCTAATCTTCTTGGATTGTATGCAGAGAATTAGAAGCCTGGTGAGGTCGGCCTATGTGCTGCCTCGGTGCACTCCTCCGAGACAGAGCTAAGAGTAAAACCTGCCCAGATGAGTCAGCAAGGTCCAGGACGTCTCAGGGTGTTCCAGTCCCATGATACACATTTGGGACTATAGTAAATGATCCAGTTGTCCAGTCACACAGTGGAGACCATCAAGAACAATATATTCTGCCTCACATCACTATCTTCTTGCCTCCCATTAAAAATTCAAATGCCCTAAGCTTACCTTTACCCTGCTTTGTACATTGTCCAATTAGTCTGAGCCATGTTCTCTCCTTTCCCTGCCTCTCAAATCCTTCTGTTGTCACTAAAATTTCTACCTGATCAATTGTAAATGCCTCTATATCCTGCACCCTTTCTCAGAATGTTCTCGTCACTTCTTATCTTAACTGGGACCCATTTGTCCTCTGACTATTATTTTGAAGTCAGCTCACTGAGACGAGGTTCTTATTTTCACACTCATGTGTCAGGACATTGTCCCCGATATTTCCTACCACTTGTAGTCCAGCACTGCTCCCCACATCCTGCAAACCCACTCGATACTGCTGCTCTCCTGAAGCTCAAATCATTCAAATATACCTCCTTTATCCTCATGTCACTGTGTTTATCAACTAACGTCCTGGGCCCTCTCTTCATTTATTGAAGACGGCAGGCATGAGTTCCAGTCTTCCTCTACACCCCAACTACCCTCATTATTCTCACGACTGATCAGGAACAGAGAAGAATCATCAAACACCCCGGCCTCTCACATCCTAGATTTCTTCCTGCCCAGGAACACAATACCTCAAAGAATACAAGCTTTAGCATAGGAGACAATAAATCATACCATCTCGGTAGTTATAGCAAGGTAAATACGTCAATAAAAGAAGTATAAAGTACTAAAGGAACAAAGCTAAGAGAAGTCAGTAATTCTTCCTAAGGGAATTGAGAAAGTATATATGGGAGTGGCTAATATTTGTGATGGGCCCTAAAAGATGAATGTCAATCTCAAGCTGGACAATAGCAGAGGCCACAGGAAATAGTGCAAGCAAAAGCATGAAATAATGTCATGGCTGTAAACACCAAATGACTTGATGTGGCTAGGAGGTGATTGTGCTGGGAAAAGTAAAGGAGATGATTAGTAAAGACGCAGGACTGGGCCAGTTTAGGAAGTACATTACATACCAAGTGAAGAAATATTGAAGGAAGTATATTAAATACCAAGCCAAAAGATACTAAAGGTTTGAGGAAGAGATATTATATATGGTCAATTCTATGTGTCCAATATAATAAAGGCAGATTGCAATTAGCTCATAAATTATATAAACAGTGTGCTCTTGAATTATGGGTGATGTAGACCGAATGGTTGTGTCCTTCCAAAATATAGTGTGATGATATGAAGAGGTGGGGTCTTTGGGAGGTAATCAGGCCTTAAGGGTGGAGCCCTCTTTATGAGATTAATGCCTTCTCTTGTAAGGTAATGGGAGATACAAGTTCTTCCTAATCTGTCATGTGAAGACGCAACAAAATGACAGCTATCTATGGATCAGGAGAGTTCTCACCCCGAACCCAGCCATGTTGGCAACTTGATCTCAAACTTCCAGGGTCCAAAACTTTGAGGAATAAATGTCTAAGCTACTCAGTCTCTGATAATTTGTTGTCCACAGCCCAATTGACTAGTGGACAAGGGAGAGGATAATTCCAAATCAGTATCCAATTCTAGACAGAAGCTAAAATCCAAAATATAGTCAAGAAACGGTCCTTATTCTTAAAAATAACATTCAGATTTGCTCGGCTTTCTATGCCAACCATAGAAAGTAGGTTGCAGAGGTCCAGACTTATGTCAGCCAAACACCGGGACTTTTCCTGGGCACTTTCCAGTAGGACTTGGCAATAGATTCTCATGGCTCTGACCCAGTCACCAGAAGTTCCTGAGACACTTGAAAGTCTTGGAGCCACAGAAACCCTTGTTAGGAAGACCTGAATCTGATTCAACAGAATGAGATTCTTTTTCCATGGCAGTGGGCCCTCCACGTCTCTCAAAAACCAGGAAGACCCTCAGTGGCAATGTCAGGGTTCTAAATAATCTAGGAACAGATCTGGGAAGAGGTTTCAGAAGGACGAGTATCTGCTGTTCTGGACTCTTTGACCTGTGATAAACTCACCTCTCATTCTTCATTTTGTGACAAAGAGGGATCTGGAAGACTCCCTGAAATCAAAGTCAAAAACTAAGCTTGACATAATTTTGTTCTTAACTTTAATATTTGGACTCCTAACACAAAACACCATTTTTATTATTATGATTTGTATATGAAAACCTAAGCTTATGTGATTGATAATTCTGACTGAATTGGAATTCAATTTAAACAATTAATAGTAGCATTTTTATTTCACTGAAGCAATCAACTTGGCTAATAAACAAACATTTTGATAGACAACACCCACCTTTGTTGTTAATGTTTTGAGTGGTTAATCTAGTTTACTCATAAATCTAGTTAACTCATAAACAAATCCCTCAGTGACTCTGGAAAACAATGGAATGCAATTTCTTTGCAACTCATTTTTACCATAGGATTAAAATTTTCTGTGTCTATTTTTCTTTAAATATTTAGACCTCTCTATTCTTTTGGATCACAGTGTTAATATTTATTTCCTTTCTAGAAAATTTATTGGGCTCATTGGGAACTAATTTGTAAATATACAACACAAATACTTCTAGTTCAGACTTACGAACACTTATTTTGTCCTTTAAGGCCAAACATTGACTGAATTTTATATAAAAATTACAAAACACCTACTGAAATAGTATGGCATCACTCATATATTAATTTGAAAATATATTATTATGTACATTTCTACAAAACTAAATAGTACATTTTGATTTGTATAAATCAGTCACTGCAGGAGATAGATAGATAGATTGATTGATAGGTGTAAATCTACTTTGTTTCAATAAAACCTGTAAAGGAATATGCACATTTTCTAATTTTGAAGCCCTCAAAAAATAATCTCTTCTGAATGAATTGCAATTATGTATATCTCAAATTACATCTAATTGCAACTTGGCATTAGATTATAGGAAAAGACACAGCCCGAGTGAACTGAAGTTTCCATGGGGACTTCCATGTTTGCTTACAGACTTCAGATCTGTCAGTTTGAAAATCTGGACAACTCAGATCTGAATGCTTTTGGATCATTATGATCCTGGTCTTTGGACAAACTCGAGCACATGCATATGGGTCTGTGGGAAACTCGGAAGCGTGTTCTCCCACCAGGCCGTGGGGCAGTCCTCAGCTGTCACAGTGTGGCATGTCTGACAATCAGTGTCTGCCTGAAGTGCCAGCTCACGTCTGCTTTATCTGCAATCCATCTCAGTACAAATGCATGTCTGCAGGGCCTTCAGACCATATGAATTGCCTCAGGCAGAATAGTAATTGTTCTTGTAGTAGCAGCTAGGCTATTTCATGGACATATTGGGTTGGCAGAAAAGTGAATCAATTTTCAAAAGAGTGTGTAGCATTAGATAAAGCCCCAGTACCCATGGTCTTATCTGATGGCTCAGTTTGTTTTTCAGAAGTGAGTTACCCAGAGGCATTGGTGCTCTCTTTTAAGCAGACTGAGAGTTTAATAGAAAGGTGTTGACAAGCCACTGGAAGGTCATCAGTAGATAGTGCCGGGCATCTAAGAGAATTGAATGTTTGGGTGATGCAACTGCATACAGCTGGTGCAAATAGGGTTACTGCTTCAGAAGATTTCAGGACAGAACGGCCAGTCCTCCTTCCCTGAGGTTTTGCACCAACAATAATCAAGAGACTGATAGTTATCTAAATCTTTCTTCTTATCATTTTTTCTTTTTGAATAGAAATATAGTATTCACCTTGGAAACTGGGTACTGAGAACACTTAGCACAAACAAGAAGTAAAAGGAGAGACAGAGAAACTCTAAAGCCATAACCATGGTAGTGGTCGCAGCTCTAGGAGTAGAGGCTTAGAAATGAGGCATAACATGTAGGATCTGCTTTGTTCCTGAAAGCATTCCTGGGGCTGAAGTGAAACAAACAGGCCTAGTCTGATAGAGGAAGGTTAGAAAGTCCAAAGAGAGTCTCTGGTCAACAGTTATCAATGAAAGTTTCATGAAAAACTCCTATTACGTAAAATGAAACTGAACCAGAGAAAATAGAAACAGAAAAATAAACAAAAAGAATGGTGGAACTTAATGTGCTAATTAGTGTCTCCACTTCAATTGTCTTTCCACTCCCATTTCCCCCCTTCCTAGTCACAAAGTCAGCTTCCTGACACACGAAACCGTACCTGTCATTTTGTTTCAAAATGTTCAATGACACCCTATTGCCTCAATTCTACAATTTGGAATTCAAAACCTTCCACTCTGCATTCTCTATCGATTGTGCCAACTTCATCTCCCACTGTGCACCTGGTGGAATCAGTTCTTCCAAACCTCCCTTTAGACAGCCCTTATACAGCCCCAACTGCTTGCTCAATTCCTTTCTCCTTTAAAATCCACCTCTGTTATTACTCCACATGGCAGTGTATTCAAGAAGGCAGAAAATGTGGATTAATTACAATGGCTATGAGCTTTATAGGGTGCAAGCACCTTGTTAACAGATATCCTTTCATTGTATGAGGTGCTCCATTTTAAATATGGGATAAGTTCACTAGAAATAGTTTAAGTAGCTTGACCAATATCATAGCTAGCAATGGGGTAAAAAAGCCCGATGGGGTAAAAGCCAGATTATTGTAACTCTAGAGCCTATGCCCCGAATCTCTTCAACAAACTGCATCACATCTATTTTTTTAACCAGCTCTCCAACAACAGGCATAATTTTTAGGCGTAATAAATCAGATAATGGGAAAAAAATACATCAGATAATGGACAATAAAATAGAAAATCAAAGCCTTGCTACATAATAAAAAGAAGAAATAATTTTTAAAAAAAATAAAGAAAAATACATTACAAAAAAGAAACAAAATGAAATATTAACTTCGGGGAAAAGAAATGTAATAAAAAGGGACATCATATCCATGCTGTCGTAGATGATATCCTATACGTTAGGAAAAACATCAGGAAGAGGGGTAATTTACTACCACTGGCCTTCAAACTAACAGCACTAGCTCTTGAAGTTTGGGAGGGCGATGAGTGAGCTTCAGACTTCTCTGAATGGGAAATTAAGACCCGATTCAAGCTTTCAAATCCTTACAGAACCTGCATTCTACTGGGTCTTGAACACGGCACAGTGTATTTAATAATATCCAATGAAGGGTTGTGGAGCTAAAGACTTCCTATATCTTTAAAATCAAAGAAGACAAGTTCCTTGTGACTAAGTGTCCATCGAAACAACACCAAGACCAAGTGACGACACAAGGCAAGTGACATGGGCCAACCAAATTGAGAGAAAGAAGCCAAGTACTGGCTGGGCAGGTCAGTTTTGGGGTCTTGCAGAAGGAGCTGGGTTGAGCTGATTAAAATGAGTAGAGTTTGAGTGAGTAGAAAGAAGTGAGAGGGATTTCTCTGTCAACTGTTAAAAATTGTGAGCCAGAATCTCTTGGGGATATGTCTGTCATAATATTTCCCAAACGTTGTGCCAAAAACATGAATCCAACCAGATGTTCTATGGAAAAAGAGTTACTGGTTAAGTAAGTTTGGACCGGCTGAACTACACAGGTCTCTTGCACAAACTCACAGCACTCATTAGCACCCTGAAGGCTCTGAGTAGTCATAGGGATAACAGTAGAAGCAACAACAGCTTACATTTATGCAGTTCTTACCGTGAGCCAGCCACTGTGCCGAGATGCTACATGGACTGCCTATATGTACCAGACCTTATGTGAAATGCTTATTACTGTCTCCATTTGACAGCTAAGAAAGCCGAGGCTTAGAGAATAGACAGAGCGATGATGTGATGGCACGCAGCTTAGAGTCCAAATCAAGCCCTCTGACTCCAGAACTGTGATCTTAAATGCCACGTTATTACTACTTCCCATCAAAACATTACTGTACACAGTAATGTTTTGCATGCAAACTTTTGGAACCATAATCTATCCATCTTATTTCCTCTTGCTTCCTATAACTTCCCTTTGACCTAATGAACCTCCAACTTAAGGGGGCTTTCCCCAGGAAGACTATGCAGAGAGAAAGTGTTGGCTGCTTGCGTTGGACTGTAACTTGGGTCTAGTTCTCTTGCTCGAGGAAAAGCCTGCTTTCCTGATTTAAGAAGTATTCCATACATTGGTAAATACTATTCTGAAAAAGAGCTTGTGCATTCATAGACCAAATTATCAAAGCCAAACTTACATCTCACCCTACCCTTCACACCTCCCCCCTCCAATGACAAACAAATATACAAAATAGTCCTTGGCTAGTATGCTTATTACACTTCTACTTAATCTTCCTTCCAGAAAGCTTCCTGAATCACCTAAGAAAAATAGCTTTGCCGTTGTCTTCCATTTTTTGTAGGTATGTTATATTTCACAATTAGCCCCGTTTTATAAAGTGTATCTATAGTATAAAAACACCCCTTGTGCTGGCCAGCAGAATTTACCATCAAAAATCCTTTCAGGAAAACGCTGACTCTTAGGCAACCTAACACCAAGCTAATAACATTGGGGGCTTGTAGAACACAGACCTGTAAGACTTTTGAATTCCAAGGTGGATACAAAATGCACTTAGAAACAATTATCAGCATCATCCTATAGAGCATGCATTTGTCATATTCATTGCACACTTGAAATTAATAGTAATGCAGCAAAGTTTTTTCTAGAAGAGCCAGAAGGTCAAAAGGAGGGCAAAAGCATGGAGTGAATTTCTGTAATCGCTTTGCCTGATAATGCCCTAGGTGAAAATGCAATGGCAACCACCGGAAGATGGTTCCACATCAGTTCTTTATGGTTTCAAGGAGATGGGTCAGAAGGGGAGACTGACCACCCTATATAGCCCAAAGAGAGAAGAGAATCCAGCATTTCTGCAGCCCTCATGACCACTCAGAACCTTTTTCCCCTCGACCCTACACTGTTAACTCCCTTAGTGAAGATCTTAAGGTTTCTGCTGTTCCACACATCTCAATCTGTTTAGGTAATTTTAAAAAACACCCCAATCAGCTTCATAATTGATTCCCAATTGATGGAAGGTGCCTGATTTTCTGCATTTGCTCAACATTTTACTAAAAGAGCAAGCAGTAAATTTATCCGGGCTTGCCAAAAGAATGATTAACTTGGTGAGCCCTCTGTGTTTCTTTCCTGTTGACGGCTGGTTTTCTTAAACAAGTTAGTACCTGCTGAGAGGGGCTGGATTTTATCTGATCCACCAGAGCTGGTATCTTTAAAAACACACTGAACAGCCTCATATTTTGATTATTTGTAAACCACCACTGTGTAGTTAAATAGGTGCTCCGTGAGTAAGTCAGGGAAGGAATTGCAGCTCTGTGCAAGGAGCATGAAATACGGCTTGCTAAGTTGCAGTCTGTTTTTCCCAGGCAAGACACACGGTGTAATTTTTTTCCTTTTGATTACATGATGTCAGTGCATACTACGTTGCCTCCTGTTTAAACTGACACTTGACAGGCTGATTTCAATGTGCTCCAAGCCTGCCCGGCATAGTTACTGTTTCCAAGCTCCCAAGCACAGTCACAGAAATGGGAGTGAGTTTGGTTTGATTACCAGACTGGGAAGCTTTGAAGAAGCCAGTGCCACTCCCTTTTACATAAGCCATCGCCTCAAAAGCCTCCTCTTAATTGCTTTTGGATCTGTCCCACCTTGGTGGGGAAGTAACCACAGTGGTTTTTAATGATTTCAAAAAAGAAAGTGGTATTCAATCACTATGGAGCCAGAGGTTAACAAATACACACTGGTCTCAATCAGATCACATTTCTCAATATAAAATTTATAGGGATTCATCTCTGAGAAAAAGAACTCCATTCCTAGCCAAGGGGTTTTCATTATTGGTACATGATAATTATGCATATTTATGATGTGCATATGATGTTTTCATACATGCATATATCACCTCAAACATCTTTCATTTCTTTGTGTTGAGAATATCCCAAGTCTTCTCTTCCAAGGGTTTAAGCAGGATCTTAAGAAACCTAAGCATTCAAATGCCATTGGGTTCTAGGTAACTTTTCACTACCGCCAAGTGTGGGGGGTGTGTATGTACGTGTGTGTGTTATACTGGAAGAGGATGGGGCATAATGTTGAAGAAAAAGTAAAATGTCAATAAAAAAAGGTAATTTCTTTACAAAAGAGCCCTAGTCTGGGTCAGAGATTTTTGTCTCTCTTCTCTAGCGAGACACGTCTTCCTTCCCACCTATTACCCATGTCTGGTGTGACCCTGAAGTTACAATTATTACTCAGGGAATCTTGTCTATTTAGAAATCCATGAAATGGATTCCATGAACAGTATCACAATGAAAGTATTCTCTAGAGTATATTCCTACAAGAAATTTACTGTAACCACTATGGTGTTTGCTACCCCAAGGAATGAAAAATCCTTCCTTCCTTCCTTCCTTCCGTCCTTCCTTCCCTCCCTCCCTCCCTCCCTCCCTCCGTCCCTCCCTCCCACCTTCCTTCCTTCCTTCCTTTTCTTTTTATTGAGACAGAGTCTCACTCTCTCACCCTGAGTAGAGTGCCGTGGCATCACCTTAACTCACAGCAACCTCAAACTCCTAGGTTTGAGCAATCTCTTGCCTCAGCCTCCCAAGTCGTTAGGACTACAGGCACCTACCACAATGTCTAGATAATTTTTTCTATTTTTAATAGAGATGTGGTCTTTCTCTTGCTCAGGCTGGTCTTGAACTTCTGAGCCCAGGCAATCCATCTATCTAGGCCTCCAAGACTTCGAGAATTACAGACCTGAGACTTCACACCCAACCTCAGAATTCTTTCTTGTTAATATATTTCCAGGTCAGGACTTCCCAAAGCAGAGTAAATGTTTTTTATTTCAGTGAGCAGCAGTCAAGTCGAAGGCAGGACACAGTCACCCATGCTGTAACTATGTCTGGGTCATTGTCCCAGTGGTGGGGTGTCACTGTGGCTGGACTGAATAGCTTGCCAGTGACCACACAAGAGCTCCAGCTTTAGCCTGCAGATGTTGCCACAGGCTGCAGCCCCCTAGAAACTCCTCAGTAATGGTTGGGTGAGCAGACCATGGACTTCAGTGCTAGACAAATCCAAGCTGAAGTCCATGTTCTCTCCCTGGCCCTCAGTATCAATTAAGTCACTGAAGCTCTTGATACCTCAGTTCCCACAGAGAACTTGGTAATGCCAATGTTGAAATGAGGTTGGCAATACCCCTAAGGCTGCTATGAGAATTGTGTGATATATTTTGTGACTATTTGAAACACAGAAGTTAGAAATGCATAATTGTCTCCACCCAGGGAACTTGCACCTAAGAGTAACTATGTTTACAAAACAGGGGATTCGCTATCAGTGGAGGCTCAGGCTGGGATAACCCCTTTGTCATTCCTGGGAACAGCCCTGGTTGCCAGCATGCAGGCTTCTTCAGCTTCTACCCCTCGCTAGTTCTAGAAGAGACCTCGCCTACCACCTCCCTATGAAAGGCAGCCTAGTCTACAAAACAGCAGCTCTTCTATGGATTTGGGGGAAAATCTGAGAATTGTCTTTCCTTCCCCCAGTCACATTAGCACACTGAAATGTAGGTTTGCCTTAAATAAAGCCTAAACTTCAGAGCCTTCGTTGCAAAGGCTGGTACTAATGCTTTATACCCAACTTAGAATTCATAATATTCACATACATTTTCTTTTTTTTGAGACTGAGTCTCAAGCTATTGCTCTGGGTAGAGTGCCGTGGCATCACAGCTCACAGAAACCTCAAACTCTAGGGCTTAAGAGATCGTCTTGCCTCAGCCTCCCAAGTAGCTGCAACTACAGGCACCTGCCACAACGCACTGCTATTTTTTGGTTGTAGTTGTCATTGTCACTTGGCGGGCCTGGGCTAGATTCGAACCCGCCAGCTCCCATGTATGTGGCTGGCACCCTAGCCACTTGAGCTCCTGGCTCCGAGCCCATATACTATTTCTTAAAGGTAGCATCCTAAATCGTGTAAGTTCTAAACCCTAAAATATATGAATCTTCCCCTGGGCTACCACAAGGATAGTGTCTTTATGAATTTATAGCTAAAGAAACAAAAACCCTGGGATGAGCAGTGGAAGAATCCAGCCTCCAGCTTAAGCTTCCTCTTGAGTGGTATACTTTAGACAACCCCCCCCCCACTATAGATCACATTGCTCTCCTCTCCTCAACCCCCCAGAGTGCAAAGCCTAATTAGGAAAAAGCAAAGTGGGGATTCTGTAACCCTACATCTTACCCAATAACCACAACTAAGAAGCTCATATTTTTGTCAGTATAAGTGGTAGGTAATTTTCATTTAAGTATAAATATCAGATTTTGTCCTAGACTAAAGCAAACCCTGATAATTATACAGTTGCAAATTATTGTGTTAACAAAAAACGTCTAAATTATCTCCTTACAGTGTCTAATGAATTCAGCCACTTAATGAATTCCCAAAATGCACTGCTTTTCCCCATTCCATTTTCCCCTTGCAACAGCGAATTTGTGTGGCTGTTTGAAAGAGGAGTGATTCCCATGCCATCCTTCCAAAATACTATTTATTTGCCAAAGGGAAAAATAGGAAAAAATGAGACTAAGTTGTTTTTGATCAGTGGGAATCAGTGGGAATTACTTGCAAATGCTCAATAAAAATAAAAGCTGGATTTGACTTTTAGTATGTTTAGGATTTCAATGATGCAATCACCCAAATTTAGAATTTATAAGGTTGCTTTGTTCGGCTCCTTCAGCTCAGTTCCCATGTATTGTTTGCTCTCAGGGCAAAAATATGAAGCATCTGGATGGAATCTATTCTGGCTTCAGGAAGACAAAATGCCTACCCTGTAGAAAAACTGTCCATCTTTAAATTAATGTCAAATCCAGACTTGTACCCTAACCAAAGCGTGTTTCTCTAGATCTTTATAAACTTTATGATTTAAATCATCTGTATGGTGATGCTTTCCCCTCCTATTCTTCATAATCTTTTTAGAGTAAATGTGGTGCTTGTTAGCATGAGGAATTGATAGTTTGTTGCCATTTTCCATGGTCTTAACATTTGGGAACATTTGTCATCAATAAAAGCAGATACAAGAAAACAAATTTGATAACTGTTTTTAAGGAATAAAGATAGACTATTAAAATAGGATTCAAAAGAAGTGTTCCTGTCCCAAATCTAATAAATTTGTAGCTTGATATTTTTCATTAACTCTCTGGCATGACATTCAACCTCCTGCATTTTTAGAACTTCTCATTCATGTTTGCCTGGATCACACACACACACACAATATCATACCATTTAGGCATTGGTGACATTCACTCACTAATGTCCATTAACTCCATTTGGCACTTGGAAATGACAGCAGCTGGTCCTATGAAGTTATGACGCAGTCAAGGCCTAGGGTATGTGCCACCATCTTTCTGACCCTTCTTCTCCAGTAGAAATGCCCAATTCTCCCTTTGCCATTTGGTCACACATAATGACCCACTATTGCTGCAGAGTCTGCAGCCTTGGACAGTATCTCTCATTTAAGCTGTGTCCTCAGGCCTGTCCCCACATTGACATCTCTCTCTGTTCACTGTCTGACCTCACAGAATCCTCTGCCATTTGACCCTATAATTCCTTTACTTGGTATATACCCAGATGACCAAAAATCACAAAAATCATTACAACAAAGATATCTGCTTTGAACTTCTTTTGAAAATAATTAAAGATCTTTAAATATTTTCACAGTGCATCTAAGACCCTCTCATGGCACACCGGTTGAAAATCACTAGTAGCCTGAAAAGCAGATGAACTCCTGAGATCCCATCCAGATCGTCAAATCTTCATATCGCTTTTCTTTATATTAAGGGAG
>CAUYRH010011006.1:0-45000 GCA_963574655.1 Perodicticus potto | reverse complement strand
AATCTGATGTTTTGTTTTGTTTTCTTTTCTTTCATGGTTTCTTTCTAGGTAAACTTTAAAAAAGGATTGCAAACACGTCAGCAGTCGCGCCAGTTGGATGGCACAGTTCTTTTCAGGCGGTGTTGACTCTGATGAAAACTTTGGAGAGCTGGAATCAAAACAACAGTTGTCTTCCAAGGCCTAGGGATATTTCTCTTAGTGTAGTTGGGGTCAAATGACTAACATGTGTGCTGCTGCTTAAAAGGCTATCTTGGCTATTGCCATGTCCAGAGCACATCCAAACATTCATTCCTGTGAAGTGACCATTTATGAGACCTTTACTATTGGGGATTCAGCTAGGCACATGAGATCAGCAATGGGAAAGGTAGGCATGGTTTCCCAACCCCACACAGCTAACAGTCGCATGAGAAAAAGGAACTTCAAAAAAAAGTAACCGTGAGAAAGTGTGCTGTGCATTACCCCAGGACAAGCACAGGGCACTGTGTTGGGAGAACAAAGCAGACACCTAACTCACTGGGGAACAAGCCTGGAAGTAGCTTGAAGTTCAGATCTAAAGAAAAAAATCAGAAGTTTTCAAGGCAAAGAGAAAAGAGGACAGCTAGGGCAGAGATGGTCAGGGTTTCTGATACTTTGTTAGCGCTTAGAAACGTCACCCCGGCCAAGTATAAAACACAGAGCCCAGGAATGCAAGTCAAGGACATGGAGCTGCAAAAATTAAAAAAGAGAATTAGAATCGAGAACAAAACACCACTCTCTTTCAATTACCAAAAAAAAAAAATTCTATTTAGCATTTCAAACAGCTTCAGCCTCAGTTCTCAAATCAATTTGAGAACCATTATAAAGTCGCTCACTCTCTTCGCTTATGTTATTTTTGTCTGTATGGACTAGTTGGAGAAAAAAACACTTTGCTCTTATGGACACAGGGGGTCCTGCCAGTGGGCACTTTCAATAGAAGAGAGGAAACGGGGAACAAAGAGCGAAAGGATGATTAGGAAGTAGATCTCAGGTATCATTAATAATCCTCCAAGTGACTCTTCTCTATGGCTATAGAACCTATAGCCATTCAATTTGGCACCACCCACTACAACAAGAGAAAAGAATTCAGAAAAAAGTGTAGGTCTTCAAGTGCACCTGCACTTTCTCTCAGGCTCAGCTTGCGGGCTTTTATAGAGCCATGCAGTCAAACTAAAGAAACCAAAAATGATAATAAAAAAGTATAGTCCATCACTTGAAACTGTTGATTTCCTTGAAGATCTAGATAACGGTGTTAAGTCTTCATTTCAAAATGTGGGGGAGTTTCGGTGTATCCCCAAAACCTTTATACGTTTTTATCCTGTTCACTTCTGTTCTCACATATAGAGGGTGCAGGAATTTCAACTCCTCCTCCTTTGTCTTCAAAGGTATGCAGAGATGTTTGAAGTTTACTGAAGACTTGGAATCCTATGGCAAGAAATCACATTGCATATCAGCAAGTCTAATGTCTTATCAACTCCTCCAAAGTCCTCTCAAGGATGAGAAAGGTAATCAATCCATTTTTCGCCTTGCTTCACTCAAAAGAATACTATTCCACTTCCTGGAATTCTGGTGAAGAAAATATGTTGGTCCTGGCTCGGCACCCATAGCACAGTAGTTACAGTGTCAGCCACATACACTCAGGCTGGGGGGTTAGAACCCAGCACCGGCCTGGTTAACAATAATGACAACTGCAAAAAAAAGATGGCCGGGTGTTGTGAAAGGCGCCTGTAGCCCAAGCTACTTGGGCAGCTGAGGCAAGAGAATTACTTAAGCCCAAGAGTTTGAAGTTGCTGTGAGCTGTGACCCCACGGCACTCTACCCAGGGTGACATACCGAGACTCTGTCTCAAAAAAAAAAAGAAAAGAAAAGAAAACATGTTGGTCTTTTTATTCACTGTCCTTGGAATCCAGCTAAAGCATATCATTTCCACATATATATATAGTAGAACCTCCACAGTGGACCCCTTCCTACAACGACCACCTCCTTAAGTTGACCTAATTTTCACAGACCGGACATGTACCACATGCACTAATGCCTAGTTCCCTTTGTTGACCACCTCTGTATGTTGAGCAGTTTGTTACAGTCCCATGGGTGGTCACCTTACAGAGGCTCAACTGCATTAAACTTTGAATATCTTTAGACAGAATACGGACAGTTTCCCGCTAGATCACAGTAACATTAATGCCCATGTTATAATAGGACCAGCATAGAATAACAGGATGCCATATCTTACAACAGGCGATAGGGACCTCGAACCACAACTGAAGAGTATGGGAAATAAACAGAGCCAAGAAAGGGAGGTTATTCTAACTGCTATGAGAAAGATCTAGTGCCATATTCCCTGGTGAGATGATATAATTATTATCTATCCCCAAGACAGAGATTTTTAGTGATCACTTGCAACTAATACATAGGTTAATGCATGAATTCTCTATGTGTAAAGTAAACTGCAAAGAAAACATGATTTAAATCACAGGGTAGCTTTCATCATTTTTCAAGTTACAAGTCCAACTCTGGGAGAGAATGATCTCAACTGGGCAGCTTTATCCTACACTTGTAATCACATCAGGGTGCTGTGTTTCAGTGAGAAACCTAAGAACTTTCCTCGGCTAATGCTTCCCAATTGAAGATTACATATTTTTCCATTTGTTTTAAGATCCAAAAATGTATTTATTAATCACTTAAATGCTCCTCTGGGTTAACGGTTTCAAACAGACATAATAATAATAATAAACCCTCTTGTGATGAAAATATCTGTTAATGACCAGTTTTACAGAAGAAGCTTACCATTGTGAGAAAGTCCAAACCCAGCATCTGCTATGCAGCATCTGAGATTTAACTCATCTAACCTGTACGGTGACATCATCTTCACTACTGAGGGGAAATATTTCATTAAGAACAATACATTTCTCTTTTTGTAATTCTAAAAGGGTATTAGACACTTCAGAAAATTAGTTTAAAAACAGTTTAAAGTTTAGCCTTCTCTAAATGATACGTATTGAAGATTTGATAATAATACATCTATGATATACCCATATCAAGTTCAAAAAAGTATCCACGTACTCAGCCCTACTATGAAACTAATTTATAGTTTTCATATGAAGGCTATAACCCAATTATAGCACAAGAATATGGGGAAAGGGGCAAGGGAGGAGAAGGGAGGGGTGAGGATGGGTGGAGGGAGGGTAATTGGTGGGGCCACACCTACGGTGCATCTTAGAAAGGTACAGGTGAAACCTACTAAATGCAGAATATAAATGTCTTAACACAATAACTAAGAAAATGACATGAAGGCTATGTTAACCAGTTTGATGAAAATATTTCAGATTTTATATGAAACCAACACATTGTACCCCATAATTGGATTAATGTACACAGCTATGATTTAATAAAAAAAGAAAAAAGAACCCAGAGATCTCCAAATTAAGCACAGAGAAGAAAATAGAAAAAAAAAAGTATTTTAAGTGTCATTATGTGGTAAGTAAGCATTGCGAATGTACAGATGAGTATGTCATTTTTTCTGCTCTTAGTAATCGTACAAAATAATAACAATCACATGTCTCTCTACCAAAGCAACTTATAGCTATGTTGTAAAAGTTATATATCTAATATATGCAGTTAAAATAAAAACATGGTGTTTATTTCCAAGTTAGCTCTTTTGAACTCCTTACAGTGAAACTTAAAAACTCTGATTTGCCCATTCGATTTAATACATTGCTACATTTCTTTGTGAGAATGCAAAGGAGAATCATGCTAAAGGTTTGACTTTCTTTACATGTTGCTGAAGGAAAGGATTTATAAAAATATCAGCTAATTATTATAAAATCTATAGAAAGACAAAAATTCAGTTTTAAAAATAATTTTTCATGAACTGAATTTTTATTTTTTTATTAATATTTTTGTTGAGACAGAGTCTCACTATGTCACCCTCAGTAGAGTGCTGTGACATCATCGCTCACAGCAACCTCAAACTCTTGGGCTTAAGGGAGCCTCTTGCCTCAGCCTCCCAAGTAGCTGGGATTACAGGCACCCGCCAGAATGCCTGGCTATTTTTTGTTGCAGTTGTCATTGTTGTTTAGCTGGCCTAGGCCAGGCTCAAACCCACCACTCTCAGTGTATGTGGCTGGCACTGTAACCACTGTGCTATGGGCACCAAGCCAAGAACTAGATTTTTAAATGAGAATAAGAAGTACATTTTATAAATCAGTTCATTCAAATTTTGTAAAGTAGCAATTTATTTAAATTAAATGCAAATACACTAATGTTTTGAAAGAAAGTGACCATTCTTGAACAGGTATTTGTAATGTATTTACTGTTTACATTACTACCTTGGGTTAACATATTTGTGTGGAAATTGGGCCAATTGCCAGTTTGTGTTCATTATGTTCGAAAAAAATTTTGCCATGATATGTATTTTGGAAAATAAATTCTGGATGAATAAAATGAACTTATTGTTGTCATTAAATAAATAGGTCATCATCTTAGTTAAAACTAGGTTATGTGCACAATATGCATAAATAGATTGGGTTCTTGAAGGACCACTATAGTTCTTTTCTTTCATTACTCAATTACTCATATATACAAAATATTTGCATATTAAAGCCTTAATAATATCACATTTTAGACTATCCTTTTCTCTGCCAGGATATATGTGATTCATAACATTACTGAAATGATAAGATATACCTAGATTTTTCCCTTAAATTCAAAGTTGAAACACAGTCACAGTCAGCACATTTTATATCCTATGTACTCAGATCCTTTTTCTTGATTTATAATGATAATTAAGTCTTTAAGATTTTTGAAAGGAGGTCCTCAGGTAAACATACATGGAAAAGCTGGTAGAGAAATATACTGACAAGAGCTGGCATTTCTGCTTACAAATAATTCCCTCTCCAATATCTGAAAGCAAATAGCCCTCCGACTCTGGAGACCATAATTGCCATTGTCACTCTGTGCTGAAAGTCACACTGATCCAGGCTAAGGATCCTGCACTGTTCTTTTGCCTTAAGGGGAGCTAAACTTTCACTAAGAAACATAGTCGGCTTGGTGCCTGTGGCTCAACGGGCTAAGGCGCCAGCCACGTACACCTGAGCTGGTGGGTTCGAATCCAGCCCGGGCAGCCAAAAAACGACGGCTGCAACCAACAAACAGCCGGGTGTTGTGGTGGGCACCTGTAGTCCCACCTACTTGGGAGGCAGAAGCAGGAGACTCGCTCGAGGCCAGGAATTGGAGGTTGCTGTGAGCTCTGATGCCACAGCACTCTATCCAGGGTGACAGCTTGAGGCTCTGTCTCAAAAAAAAAAAAAAAAAACAAAAAGAAACAGAGTCCAAATTTTCAGGTCACAACAGAGCCTTAACCTTTCTAGAAAATTCATATTCCAATAGTCTTCAAATTAAATAAAAACTATCTTGTTACTATCCTTCTGCTATACTTTCAGCCTATGGAGCTATGGTGTCTTACATCTGCGCAAATGTCAACTTTGGGAAGATTTTAGTAAGAAAGAAAGTAGTGACTTCCAATTCAAGAAGGTGAAATCACTTATGTTACTTATACTGAGCAATGTTGATAAATTCAGGAATAGATGTAGAAATGTATTTTTTAAACCATAAAAAGAAACTTCACTGGTGATGTTCTCTGGGTTGTTTCATTCAAGGCTGTAATGGGACACTGAAACATTCCTTTGTTTTATTTTCTAATTATTTTGTTTTTTCAATGTCTAGATAAGCTATATTGTTAAATAATATTTAAGAGCAGATACATGAACAACACAGCTAGAAGGGAAAAGTCATATGGCCCATCCAGTCTCTGTTTCCTGGCAGGTGATTATTCAAGGTGTTTCCTGAATCATGTTAATGGAGACGGATCAGACACACAGACAAGATACGAATTAGACAGAGCGGCAGTTTTCCAACTCAACCAGTTTAAAGCTTTTAAGGAGAATGAAGCACAAATCTTCCAGAAACACCATAACTAACTCTAGAACAGTGTTTCTCTACCTTTTTTATCTCCTAGCACATTTGAGCCTATAGTTACACATCCAAGACAAACTTAAATTATGTTGATCAAAAAAAAAAAAAAAAAAGAGTGAAAAGAAGAATATACTTACTGCGCTTTGAACTGCTTTTGAAAATAATTTAATTCATAAGTTTTAAAAATTTTTGCAGCACACACAAGATCCTCTCGCACACAGCACACGAGTGTGCCTGGCACAGCAGTAGAAAATCACTGCTCTAGAAGGAGTCAGAGGAAATATTCCACAAAGGGAACAGGACTGGAGTGCATGAAATGGAAGGCCCGGACAGGCAGCAGAGGTTAGTCTCAGTGAAACGCATAAGGTTTGGAATTGGGCATGCTGGGTTTTCTAAAAGGCTCCTACCCTTTCTAGTTGAGTTTTTTGGGTAAGAGATTTATTCTTCTGTCTTATCTGATCTGGTAAGATAAATGCAAATTGTAGCACAGGATTGAGGAAAAGATCAAATAAGCTTATGAAATGCTTACCACGAGAACTTGAAAACAAAAGGAACACTAAATTAAATCCACTTAAAATTTTTTGGCTAGGCCCAGTGGCTCAGGTCTATAATCCTTATACTCTGGGAGGCCAAAGCAGGTGGATCACTTGAGCTCAGGAGTTTGAGACCAGCCTCAGCAAGAGCGAGACCCCCATCTCCACTAAACATAGAAAACTAGCCAGTGGTTGGGGCAGGCACCCACAGACCCAGCTACTTGGGATCTCAAGGATCTCTTGAGCCCAAGAGTTTGAGGTTGCTGTGAGCTATATGCCATGGCACTAGACCCAGATCCACAGAGTGAGACTCAAACACAAGAAACAAAATTTTAGTTTTTAATATGTTTCAAATGACCAAGTGAGACTTGGGTTTAGCTGCCTAAAAGTGCCAAGGGTTTTATGCTAATATATTGAATTAGAAAGAATATTTAAAGAAATGGAGTGAAAGTTATGTTTCTTAAACTCAAATTGATCTTTTCATTACCTATGTTTCTTACCATGGTTACATTTTTTACTTATAAAATAACATAAATTAATGGGTGGTGCCTGTGGCTCAAAGAAGTAGGGCGCCAGAGGTTGCAGGTTCAAACCCCCCAAAACATAAATTAATCAAACACAAATATGTCATAGCCATTTTTATTTTTTTTTGTTCTTAGATGACTTAAATATAAAATTTTAAGAAGAAAGTCATCAATAAAAGCTAGCAATAATTCTAAATCTGACAATTAATTAATTCTTCCCTTAACACGGGAATTCATAATTGAAGGAAGGCTGCAGGTCTTGTTTTATTTCATTCACTTTTCTAGTCAGCCATGAACTTTCAGTGAAGAAGCTTTTTGTGATCGTGGTGAGAAACTTGAACAGTCTGCTACCATATTTTGATGCACTAAAACTTTTTCACACTTATTTGCAGAAAATTTGTCAATATTCTCTTTTTATGATTCTTGAAAGATTATTTTATATCCACTGAGAACATTTAGAAATGTTTTTTTGCTAACTTTAAAGTAAAATTACTGTGAAGCTTATTGTTTCTCCTTTGAATCCTCTCTGAAACCACAGTCATAGTAGGAGGCGCAAAGCCAGTCATTGGCAACGGTATCTTGTAACCTTGGTTTGCAAGGAGGTTACAATCATCTTACAGCTTTATCTTCTAAACAATATGTTTAGAATAAAGTTATTTTAACCTCAGTTTTAATATGCATTTGGAGGACAGTGATATTTGTGGAGAATGAGCAAAGAGTGTTTCAAGGTTTGTCTGGCTCATGTTTATCCCCAACAAGTTTTGTTCTTTCTGGCAAGGAGGAAAGAAGAGAAAAGGCTTCCCTGCTCTTTCAAAGCAAAGCACAACTCCTGGCATTTTTTTCTCTGCCTAGGGTTTTTAAGAACTGAATTCCTCTTTCTTTTGAATTACCTCTTATTTAAATGCTTTTCTTAATATTATTCATTCAAAACCCACCCAGGAAATATACATGAAAAACAGTATTTTGGGGAAAGAAACTACAAATTAGTAACATATTAAAGTGTGTAAAATGAATTTTAATACACCCTGCAAGTCAATGACTTCAAAAGCTCATTCAAATTATTGTTTGGTATGTTGTTCTCAACTGAATGCAACTTCCTAGATCCTATTAAAATGCTATGGTTTGTAATTAATAAAATTAAATCACACCCATTTTAAGCTTTGAAAATGTTTTCAAAATGTTGAGGTATATACGAATAATGTAGCTACTTAAGAAAAATTATAAAATAAGTTGTTACAGAAAACTGTAATTATGAAAAGAATATCATTCTTCCAGTTGTGCAGCCCTAGAGAGGTAGAGGTAACACTAATGTGCTGACTGTGGTTAAACATCCAAAGAAAGGCTAAGAGCAATATGTGTAGGTGAAAATCAAGAGGTGTAGGTGAAAATCAACATAAAAGTATAGTAATTTAGAATAGTGAAAAGGAAGGCATACTTGTAGTAAAATACTTAGATATAGCAAATATAAAAATACTGCACAGGAGTGGGAAACATCTGTTTGAAATGAAAGAGAATTTCCAAGTCAATGAGAGAAATCAAAAAACCCACCCCAATTTAAAAATCTTTGGCGCAAGAGACAAAGAAGAAACAATTGCTGAATCGTTAGACTCTTCAATCAGATGATAAATGCAGAGGTTTGTACCGCTCCCCTCAAGAAGCTGAACTATCCCATAACCTTAAACAAGCTAGCAGTTTTGTCGTAGCAAACTTTCTAAAGGAAAACCAAGGTAACACAAAGACAGCCAGACAATTTATTAAAAAAAAAAAAAAAAAACTATGCTAATTTCTTTTCAGTCTGTGAAGGCAGAAATACAAAGAGGACACAATATTGCTTTCAGGTAGGAAGAGAGAAAATAGCAGATCAGGGCCACCTTGAAAATTATTGTCTGAAAACAAGGTGACAGAACATGTTACAAGATAAATGTTACAAGACTGAAAGCCAACCTAAAGGCTTTTAAATTCAGGAACCAGAAAAGCAGAAACAGGTACATTCTGTGTGTGTGGGTGTGCGCTTTATAATAGAGAATAATCTGAATCTAGGAAACCAATTATAAGTGATAATCTACTTCATCAACATCATACCCACCAAACTCCTTACAAGTTAAATCAACAAGCAATATTCATGTGCAGATCATCAAAATGAAATTTGTTTTTCTTGCTACCATTTTTGCAATGTTCCAGTGGCTTTCCTTTGCACCACAGTAAAAACAAAACTCCAAATTCCTTCAGGGATTTACAGGACCCTCCATGATCAAGCCTGCCAGCCTCTACAAGCTTGTATTTTTAACTCTCCTTCTCAAACCTTTGGTAGCCACCTGCACCCTTTCCTTCTGTCCTTAGGGCAGATGATTCCCTGGCTTTTCACTCTGGTGAGAAGGCTCTGAACACATCTTTTTGCTTGGCACAGTCTTTACCATGCAAGTATCAATTCAAATGCAGCCAAAGCTCTCCCCACAATCCAAAACCCCTACCCTGGTCATCGCTCCTCCATTTTCTTATTTTCTTTACAGCAAATATGAATGTCTAAAAATTATGGCACAAAATTACAGCATAGTTGGGTTGTTTGCTTACTCTCTTGTTGATTGTCTAAATTCCATCTCCAGAAGAGAATCTCCATAAGAAAAGAGTGTTTATATATTTTGCACAGTGATTCCAGTATCTAGAACAGACTTCGACCCCAAGAAACACTCAAAACTATTTGTTAAGTGAATGAATGACTTTAGTTCTGAACCCATGTATATCCAGGTATTTAATAACACAGGCAAAGAATAAAATAACCCCAAATATTGAAGGTATAAACTATTGTCTTGAACCACTGCGGTGAAGGGGAGCGAACCAGAGTGGAATTGGTGGGGAAGGAGGAAAATACAGCACAAGAGAAGACACGGAAACAAAGGGTGGGACCTGGAGGACTGACTGAGCTGATGGCTGCAGCCAGCCCCAAAGCACAAAATCCACTTTATTTTATAGTATCTGTACAGGGTTGGTAGCATAGACAAAATGGGGAAATGGCATAAACCAAAGACATAGTTTTGGTCTTACAGTACAATAGGAAAATGTAAATGACTTTAACAAAGACAAACCATCTTGTTAATGGTTTCTGCTCTACTTCATTAGCATATGATAAGGAGAAAGAAGGGAAAGATCTCAAGGATCTCTGCATAGCTAACTAAACAAGGAAAGGGCAACAGGGCTTCTGGCAGAGGGAGCATGAAGAAAGGAAAATGGCTATTTTTGGAATGAAGGGGAAGCAGTTGGGGGTTCATTCTCTGAATGTTCCCCAGACTGTGAGGGCTCTACCATCTCACAGGCTGCTCTCTACAAACTATGTTAATCTGAGAGAATAAATTTCCTAAGAAAGGCATGAAGTTCTAAAGAACATTTCTCTTTTACATTTGATGCATTAGATGGGATAAAAAGACCAGGGTTCTGTATTCATAGTTTCAGCTCATGCTATCTGTTGAGGGGAAAATAGTAAATCAGCAGTATTGCCTGCATCCCTCCAATTAACTAGAGTTAATTAATTAGCAGCTGTGGTGTTACATAATATTTAGCCAAGGGGTCATTTCATGATATTATGAACTTACAACTAACAGTGAGTACTATAGACTAGGGATCAAGTATAAGAGGAAAAAGACTTTTAATGGCTTTAAAGGGATTTTCTTGATTGCTATTCCATGCAATATTCATAAGAACTACCATGTATTGAGACAAATAGTATACTGAGTCTTTTATATACATGTTTGCCTTTAATTTCTACAATATCCAGAAGAGGTAGCATCACGAATTCTGCTTTTAAGATTATGAAGTTGAAGCTCAAGAAAGTTAATTAGCTGCTTGTAGGTGGGAGAACTGAGATGTATCATTTTTCTACCTTGCACATGTTAAACCAAGGCTTCTCCCATGTTGAAAGTCTTCCATAAATAACTATCCTCAAGAACCCTCTGCTTTTTTTGCTTCTTGCGGAAGGATTTCCTCTCATTCTTCCTTCTAGCCCCAAGAATCCACCCCTAAGCCTACAGTTACCAATAGAAACCAGTGTATTTCCCCTCATGCAGATGCTGCTCTTCCAAGGAATGGTGGTGAAGGCTTGTTTTAATTGTCTGTTCTGATTTTCCACATGGCAATATCATTGTCCGAGGTAAGTTTCGACCCTTTATTGAAACGAAGAAGAGAAAACTAAACATTATACTTAAAGTAAAACTCAGATTGATAATTCAGGATATACCTATTGAACATCCATGGTGAAAAAGACATTACTTGATATGGTTGCTTCCATGCACTGCACCTGGGTCCATAGCAGATACTGCTCATTGATAATGATGCTATTTCCTATTGCACTCAGGTAGATTCTGCTCCAGAATCCTTGACTCTCCTGAAGCAGCTACTGGCAATCAGCTAGCACTGTCCTGGGGAATGAAACTATTTTGCTATTCCTTTGGAAGGACAAAGGAAAGTTGATCAGGCCTTGAAGAGTTTGATTCTGCTTTATAGTAATGAGAGGAAGGCTATATTGAATGAAATGAATATTAGGCAAGAAATCACAGAAACCAGACAACAAAGAGATATGTTTACAAAAATGTTAAGACTTCATATCACACATGGTGTATATAGAGTTATGAGAGGAAACAGGTGGTTAGCTAAGGTGACCTCAGCACAAGAAAGGTCCTAAGTGCCCTGCTAATATATTCAAAACTCACTTTCTGAGCAAAGAATGGATCTATTGATCATGATTGTTTTAAGGTAGAACCTCATAATCATATGAGGTCTGGGGAGGCAGGGATGGGAAAACAGTGATTGTACCATTCAGTAAAATGGCAATGATCAGAGTGAGGTGAATGACAATGTGATTATATTATTACCTACACCCATCCGTGGCAATAATGAAAAGGAGATGGATATATTCCAAAGTCCAGATCACTAGGGCATGGGTGCTAACTGGTGGTTTGGGAATGAAGAGAAGGAAAGTAGGGCAAAAACGTGCACTTATAGCTAACACTTGTTGAGAGTGCCAAAAAAAGTGCTGAGGGCACTTGACTTAAATGAACTCATTTAGTTTTTAAAACATTTTTATGAAATACATACTTTAATTAACCTCATTTTACAGAATAATAGTTATGAATGGACAAATTGGGAAAATTCTTCAGGATTCAAACATGAAGCACATGGATGAGTTAGGATTGAAGCCTAACTCAATCTAACCACAGAAGACTCATGCACCGAGCCAGCATCTTTCCAAATGTGGTCCTTAGATCAACAGCATCACCATCACCTAGGAGCTCATTGGAAATGCAAATTCTTAGGACCAGCGCCAGGCCTTCTGAAGCAGAAATGCTTCAAGGGGGTCATCAATGTGTGTGCCTTCACACAAGTGGTCTTGACTCTAGTAAAGTTTGGATAGTACTGCATGAACCCATGAGAAATATTTTACAGCTGACTCAATGTAAGATGTAATGCCTGGTTGAAGATGAAGTTAGGTAGACTTTAGGTCAATAGAAAATATTTACAAAAGAGATGATGAGCTTGTCATCATATCTATTTGGTGTGGAATTCCAGAGGACTTGGTAGTAGGAGATGGCCAATGAGTAGTGAGTGGCCAAGGGAAGGCCAGAGCTTGAGAGAGCAGAAGACTAAAGATACAGACAGGCTGGGTATCCACACAGTGCATGAGCTGAACTCTCAAAAGCAGGCAGACTCTCCAAAGCCTTTTCCAGAAAAGGTCCAAAAGAACAATAGTACGGTTGTTTCTACTTATGGGAATAGAATTAAAAAAAAAACATGTAGAACTGGAATGATAGAGCAACTAGGAAGAATGAACTATCATTGACTAACCTTAAGACTCTTCCAGCCTAGTAGACATTAAAATGAAACTGAAAAATTGAGGGAGAAGAGAATTTCTAGAAAGAGTGAATTAAGTAGTGACTAGCAGCAGAGGAAAATTAAGAAGGCATTACTGAACTGGTAATGTATTTATTGAATTTAGTAGAGAAAACAGTATTAGAAAAATGTAGCAGGAAGAAGTATTTTTAAAGGATTGAAGTGAAATTGCATTGCAAAAAGCATTAGTGGCAAATACAGACAATGTTTCAGAGAACTTAGCAGTTAAGGGAAAAGTATTAATAGGAGAGGAGGATGCCGGGGCAGAAGGATATGGGATAAATCTAAGACATGGAATAAAATACTGTGCCATCTGTGGCAATCTTATTGGTCTCCTGCTTAGAGCTGGACGTGATTATAGAATTACCGTATATCCCCCATCATACCACCATCCAAACAAAACACTGAAGTCAGTCCTTGATTCTATTAAGTCATCCAGTCTTGCATGGTGTCCTCCACAGGAGGGAAAACAAAACACAACTAAGGCAGTTCCGCTGTCCAAGATCTTTGGGTCCACAACTTAACGCAACAACACAATTGTACGTTTGCTCAGGGACACGAGGACCTATTGTTTTCAGAATACAACAGGAATACAGAAAAGAGAGGTTGACAAACGCTATGAAAGGAAGGGCAGATTTTCAAAAAAGTTATTATTTTCACATAGAAATATCTTGCAAGGAAAGCTAATATTTCAGAATGGAAGGATGGGAGGCGGAGAGGGTTTTGAAATTTAAGGGGCATCGATTTTACCAGTGAGGAAAACTGTTCTCGATGTTGTAAAAGAAGGAAACAGAAAGCTTCAGAACCACCACGCTGGATTCAGAGTCTCTCTGTGCCATTTGCTACAAGTAATGACTTGAGCAATGTACTCGGTAACTCTAAGCATACAGTTTTCTCATCTGAAAAATGAGAATGATAACAGTGCCCTTGTAAAATAATAGTGCTCTTATAAAACCTACTACAGAGATTAAACGAGGGAAGTAGGTGTGGTTTAACTTCTTTTCATTTTCTATTTTGTGAGCTTAAGAAGAAAGGAGTGGGAAGAATTCACTTAAATTTGGTTCAAAGAGGACGAATGTGGAGAACATTCTCCTAAGTAAAGCATCTCAAGAATGGAAAAGCAAGCATCCCATGTTCACAATACTATGTCGAAACTAGTAAATCAACAACTACAGGCCCACACCAGAGAAAAACTCAAATAAATTCAGAAGGCAGGGGGGTGGGTGTATAGGGGGTGGAGCATCTCAAGTTCCCACCTAATAGGGACAACATATGGGTACATGGCACGCCTCCTGGGTGGAGGGCTCAGTGCTCAGACATACCTTACAAAATGCAAACAATGTAACCTAATCCTATGTACCCACATATTAATCTGAAGCAAAGAAAGAAAAAGTAAAACAAATCACTTGCACTCAAGTAACAGAGTTGGCTATCATACTACACCTTTTCTCCAAAATTTGCATTTCATAGCACACTTTTTACTCTTTTCTCAGAGCACACACAGCCAATCTGCTATTAAATTTCAAAAAGAATTCTCAAAAGGCAAGTGTCCCTTCCATTAGTGTTTGCTCAGATGACTTTCTGCTGGAGGCTCTGCTGCCCATCATGACTATAGGGAGAGAATTCACCTTCTGTCCGGAGAGAATGCAAACCGATCCCACATCCCACAGCCGGTGCACAGCTGAGTAATCATTTTCTATTTGGATACAAATTAGGTGACCTCATCCAGCACAGAACTAATTAAATGAAACTAACATGTCAGTGATAAAGACTGAAATGCTGGGCGAATCACAGTTTATTTCTGAATTGACAAGCACCAACAATAGTCATTCCATCTGTGGGTTTTCTCAGCTATGAAGAATGTGTCTGCAGAGGATTACAAGGAGGCAGCAGCCAGAGGAGGGAGGAGCGAGGAGAGGCTGCCTGCCTGGTGCTGTTTACCTGCCAGGGAGGAAGATCCAGTCCACACTTAGCACCAGCCAGGCTCCTCGCTCCTGCAACTTTGCTTTCTCAAGACTGGCCACTGACTCACATGCATACATGTGTGAACTGTGTGTAAGAACAGGATGCTTGTATGTGTTTTATGTACTGGGGGGACCCAGAAGCAGTGCTTTAGCCCATTCAGCCTTCTGACCTCTGCAAACTTTATTCATTTGCTGTAATCTATCCCTGGATTGGGCATTCCCAGTCTTACACAAGAGCAGGACACAGTTACGTGTGTGTGTGTGTGTGTGTGTGTGTGAGAGAGAGAGAGAGAGAGAGAGAGAGAACGAATTAGCCTGAAGAAACTATATGCCTTGAAAACAATAATTCAAAACCCTAGAAAGGAAAGGAGTTAAGTGTCAAAGGCTTCCAGCAATAGCCAACCTGTCAAACCAAAGGAGTTGGACAGAATTTGATCCCTAGATTAGAGCTGTTCACTGGGATCTACATAATAATCATTTTGGAGGGCGGTGCCTGTGGCTCAGAGGAGTAGGGCACCGGACCCATATGCCAGAGGTGGTGGGTTCAAACCCGGCCCCGGCCAAAAACTGCAAAAAAAAAAAAAGAATCATTTGGGAAACTTAAAAATCTACTGAAGCCAGAGCCCTGGAGATGTTGATTTTATTGTTCTGGGGTAGAATCTTTGATGTTCCAGGTGATTCTACTCTGGAACCAGATTTCGGAATCAATCCTCCAGTCCCTAGAATGGGAGCGTCCTTTGTGGTAAGTTCACGAGAGCAAATCAGGATTCTGAGCTAAGGGGAAATATGGGGATTCAGGACCATTCATGACCTGCTATCACATGGTTTGGCTGCATAACTGCCTTCCTGACCGCTGGGAAATAAGACCCCCATCTACCTAATGCTGCTTCTTCTCACTTGAGCTTGGCTTCTACGTGCCGACTTCCTAACTGAAAATCTGAGGTTACCACGTTCTTAGCAGAACTTTCTCTCTTGCCTTTATCATCTAGCTCGGGCCTTGTCCTCTGCCACAGCTGGAGAAAATAGGACAATTCCGGAATTGTCGCAAGTGAGCCTGTCTGCCTCAGATCATGGGGCAGAGGTGACCCATCTTATAAAAGAAGGTATTTCCACAGATAGGAGAGCAACAGATCTTAAGTCATTACCATTCGGAATCTCAGTCCTGACTCTGGCAACTTATGTAGGCTGGACCCTCGCAGCCTTCAGCAGTGCTCACAGGAGTTTCCAATGTTGGCCCGCTGGACTCCTAATATGCTGGAAGCACCACATAGCTCTAAAAGCTCCATGTGTTCAAGTGATCCCTGTCCACCCCCATCCTCCAACACTCTCCGCCTCAGCTTTCAAAACTTAGAACATTACTTCAATGGGATTATAGATAGAACATAATATCTCCCACGCCCCTTGCCCTCCCCCACAGCTGACAGCAATAGGCACAATTGACAATAGACACTGAATTTCTATTTTGTTTAATCTTGGAACAGGTCCCCAGGGTCCCACATCAACTCCATGCATCAAGACTTATACACGTACATTGCTGTGAATATCCCCAAACTGGGGCTTAAACTCCTATATCTTCTAGACTTCGGAAACTCTCTGGCACTCAGGACATGCCATCAGCAAAATCTCTTCTCTGAATATGCCTTTCCCTTCTTGAAAAATAAAATCATTTGGCCCTGGGGAACTTATCCTGAAGCCTGATTAAATGATGCATTTTGTTCTCTATTTCTTTTATCTGCCATGTACCCTTAGTCGTGGAGTTCAGATAGGGACACTCCATTCTCCTTATCGCCACGTCTACAGTCTTTTTCTGCTCTTACCTTTTGAACTCTAGAACTAAAAACTTTACCATCAGTGAACCTTTGTAGTTTGCATAATCTACAGCTTTCTTCCAACAGCCTTCCCCGGCCATTCCCTGATGACACCGACACCCAGCACCGATTTCGTAAGTCAAGCTACTCCCATCATTGTTGGTACTATGAGTATATGTGAAGATGATGCAGCTGTCAGGATGGTTTCTCAATTTGTTGACCAACCTCCCACCAATATTTATGTCCTATATTTTACCTTACTTAATCATACTTCAGACTTCATCATTACCAATGACTACATCATCCCCAAACTTACTATTTCAGACACTGAGGTCTAGTTACTACCTTGGAACTTTAAACCTCTCTTATTCTAGTGTCCTCGTTACCCATTAAATTGTTTCCTGGCCTCTCAGAATCTCTGATCCATGGGACTGTATTACATCTCCATTGTCCATAACCTCCCACACATTCTCACTCTCTTTTTCAGCAGACTTAGGTTTCATTGCCCATCATGATAATACTCTCTTATCCCCACACCTCCGTTGTTCCACTGCCAGAATCCCAATTCAGGTTTAAACAGTGAACTTAAGGCTACACGTGTTGCAGATAAAAATAAATAATTCTGCACTGAGTGATGTAACGTTACATTTATAACCACTGTCTTCACGTGAGTTATCTGCACTGCCAGCGCCAATATTTTGATAGTTAATTTACTCTTTCATTATAAACAGTGACTGTTGCAGACCTTATATTCTCTTCCCTCTATGCCACTACACCCCCTCCACCTCATTCTCAAATAAGTAGCTTACTGAGATAACTGCCTTAACTGCCTGTTTAATTAACTTCATGTCATCTGAAGCAGGATACTCTATCTTACCCTCTGATCCAGGAAAAGGCTGACACAAAATTCTTTGCAAGACTTGTCCATACTTGCAGGTCTATTTTCCCTATCTCCTTTCTTTTGCCCTTATTCCAGGGAGGCTTTAATTTCCTAATTCCCAGTGCCATTCCTCTCAAGTGTCCACTGGTCAATTCTCAGTTCTCATTTCACCTACCTCATGGAGGCATTTTTCGTGATCAATCTCTCCTTTGTTCTTAAAATATTTTCCCTCCTTTGCCATTAGGACATCATCATTTCCTGATTTCTCTCTCTGTTTGTTGGCTCCTCTTTCATTGTCAGGAAATGAAATTGCTAGGTCCTCTGCCATCTCCTAACTTCTAAAGATGATATGCCTAAATGTTCAGTCATTTCCCTTGCTTTTCTTCATGTACACACACTCCCTTGGTAAGCTAATCCAGTGTCCTGGCTTTAAGGGATAATTCCTAATCAATGCTCTAAATTTTTTAAAAAATGTTTGGCACCTATTCTCCACTGGCCCCCAACTTACATACCCAATATCCATGTGGCATCTCCTCTGCTTGCCAGTAGGCTTCAGAAGCTACCACATCTAGGAAGGTGATCCACCCCATTGCCCAGGAAAAACAAAATAAAACAAACTGTAGTGCATGTGTACCAATGTATATTCAGTCATAAAAAAGATGGAGTCTTTACATCTTGTGTATTAACCTGGATGGAATTGAAACACATTCTTCTTAATAAAGTATCACAAGAATGGAAAAGCAAGTATCCAGTGTATTCGATACTAATATGAAGCCAGTAGATGATCTAATACACACCCACATAAGAGAGAAACTCAATTCGCTTCAATTTGGGGGAAGGGGAATGAGGGAGGGGGCAGAGGAACAAAGGAAGGGGGTGACAGGAAGAGGGAGTTGTTGAGCTCCCACTTGATGGGTACAATGTGAGGGGTATATGGGATGCAAGAGGGACTCTACCTAAAAATGCAAACATTGTAACCTTGTTGTTTTTACCTTCACATTAACACGAAATAAAAAAAAAAAAAGTGAACAAAGCCTCCCTAAGTCAACTTTGACTCTTTAGTTCTTACTCTTCACCTGCAAATTATCAGCATGAGCATACCCTACCTTTAATTCAAACCACCATGCTGAACACAACAATAGTGACTATGAATGTGTCATCTTCCTGTAGCAGAAAGTCTGTCATTATTTGCATTTGCCATGTGGATACTACTGCTTTTTAAATTCCTTATTGAAATAGATAGCCTATGTGTGTTCTCTTGGGTAAAGGAAGGTGAAAGTATACTTGACTACTTATGAAAATTCTCCAAGTTTAGGTAAAGAGATAAAGCCTGGAAAAACGGATGTGTGTGTATGTGTGTGAGTGTGTGTTTCCGTGTGTGTAGTATATGAAAAAAAGATTATAGGTTATACTTGAGTGGTTAGACTAAAATGTTCTTCCAAATGTTATTTTGAACATTTTTACTGTATCAGTTCAGCAAAATTAATGCTTATATATGCTGGGAGCATAACTGAGAAAGAAAACCATTAGCTAAAGGCTATAATCTTAGCGCATTGGAAGAAAATGATTTGGAGGATAAAAATGTTCAGCACAGAACTTAAAATAAAAGATTTTTAAAAGCCCTGGATCTCATTTAGAGTGCACGGACTTTGTGCATTCCAGAGGCAAAAAATCTCAACCTGGTTTATCTTATCTTGCCTATCCCCTCAATGATTCCAGCCTCTCTCTCTAACTTTGCAATCATCTCTCTCTTACCTTGTATGCTCATTTTTTCTAGTTTCATTCTTCCAAGACATTTCTGTCTTTTCCTGCCCAACACCTCCTCCTGCTGGACACCCACCTCTTATGACTGCTTTGATATATCCCCAGACCCATCTTTCTAGAAAACATCTTGTGCACTTTAAAAATACAAATGTTATTCTAGCGTCACTTTTTTAAAACTTTTACTGTTTTTGTTTATACAAAATAGTAAGGGAAAGATGGAGAACCCAGATGGTCGTTAATATGCCTGGCTAAGACCCCAGTCTTTCTTCCTCAGTTGTAAACCCCCAATTGTAAGGGTGTTTATATCCAGTACTTCAGATAAAAATTAGTCTAGGGCTAAGGTTCTTAAATCAGCACAATCCTAGATATGTACTTGGACAAGTGACTAACACTCTGAGCCTGTATTTACACGTACTCAATGGAGATTCAAGCATTGTCCTCACTGGGCTCTTGAAAGGGCAAACGCAGACCACAAACGTGAAGTGCATTGCTCCCAGCCGTCTATAAAGACTCCGCTCTAGTGTCACTTATTGAAATACTCCCAGCCTGTGATGACATATTTATTAAAAACACTTGGTGCCAAGTAAAGGGTTTACAGAGGCTGCCCACAGCAGACCTGATCATTGTCTAATGCACTGTTTGGGAGAAACTGCTGAGCCCTGAGAGCAGAGCAGAGTAGAGCTAAAGCTAGATTTTGGTAGTGACTCAAGTTTGCATTAGGAATATCTAGATTACAGGAGCTAAGCGGACATCTTGAGACTAAAGTGTGCATAGTTATAGGGGGATCAAACGAGACCTAGAGCTTGACCTCTTTAGTTACCAAAACCATCTCTTCCTGATGGGCGCAGCCATGTTTGCTGGGGTGGGGCTGAAAGCTTTAAGGTCCCAAACCAAAGCAGAGACCTCAAGCATATCAGGATTGTCTCTTTTCTGAGACCTACTAACCAAGCTTTGTCCGTGATACAATTTATGCTCTTTCCTACTCCCCTCTCAATAGTCAACTCAACTCTCACCTTTACTTGGGTGACTCCAGACCTCCCTGCTCACCTACACCTCAGAACTCCTTTAGCAAATGAAGACTGGAGATCACAGAGTCTCTAAATATCTACTGTTTTATATCAGCCATTTACCACGCCCCATCTGTGGCGTCATGTTTCCCTAACTCTGCTGAGGCTAATTCTTTTACACCTACCATTCTCCTAATCCCATTTAATAAAATGGAGAGGACTAAATGATTTCTCTGCCACCATGCTTCACTTCTCTAGGCCATCTTTACTCTGCTTCCCTATGGTCTCAAAACCAGAAATCTTATCTAAACATAATCCTCCTACAAATTCCACGGCGTGAAAGATAAATGTCAAACCTCTTGGCTGCCCATTCACTCAATCTATCCTTGTCATATTATTAAATATTTCCCAACATCAGATTCTAGATATGACTACATTGGCGACTTGAGATCCCCTGAGAAGTTGAAAGGATATTCTACCTCAAGTCTCTACTCAATCTAGTGAACATATCACTTCTAAGAATTTCTTCTTGATGCTCTAAGAAGGACATGACTCCATGCTGACCATATTCCTACAATGCTTTGCTTGCATTTATAACTGCTCTTGTCATTGTCAATGCTTCCTATGTGTTATCTGTATCATTACTATGTGCTTCATGAAAGCCAGGGCACTGAGAACAAATTTAAAGCACAGTGAATTAGCCAAATTCTTTAGGAGATACACCAGTAAGTTGAAGGCCCTCTTTCTTGGCTAAGAATACAAATATCTTTTTGTCATAAGCAAAAGGAACAGCAATCCATTCATGAACCAACACAAATTTGGCACCTTTTTAGTCTTGGAAGTGAGTGTGCATTCTGAGGGATAGAAGAGAAATTGTGGCATTATAGCATCATGAAATACTTTGCTGCAACCTGATTGATTTTAATGGAGTGGTCAGCATTTGAAAACTCTGTATCTTTATCCTGCTACCACTTTATCATGATTTTTTTATACTTAATGTTCCTTTTTTTAATGTTTCTCTGTGACTGCGGTTCACAAGATGATTACTAAAATTTGCTATTTTATAATTAATAAAGAAGAGGATGGTTGCTTAAATTTTTATAGACATCCTGAATTCAAGGTTATTCTGCAACACCAGGCAGAAGGTACTTCTGGGTCTTCTGAGATTGAGTAAAGCAGGGATTCTTCCTATTAACACATTGCTGATCAGAAGCTATCACATCACCAACTATTATCATATGCACTAGCTTTTCCATGTGATTAGAACAATAGTTCCTTTCTGTAAAAATGTCATTTCCCCTCTCTGAATATTCTTTGACTTTTCTTTTAGTACCTTTGGCAAGCCATAGTTCTCCCTCATAGTACCATAGACTAGTGTTTTCTTTTCCAATAATATTTCAGCTATAGAAACAGTGTTGTAATAATTATCTTGGTAGACATGATGCCAAGAATCAAGATATACTCAAAGACAGTACAGTTTTTGTAGCTTTTTGTCTTCACCCAAATAGATTTCAAAGTTGCAAATGTAGCCAGCCTTACTTTCACAAAACATTCTCACTAAAATCCCATATGTTGTTATCTTTGCTGGAGTATATATCCTGAAGCTGATACATCCTCTATATGGTACCCTTGCTTCACATAGAGATAACTTCTGTTCGGGAATATACAAAGACAGAAACTTTGGAATAAAGTAATTCAAAGGAGGTCTAATTTTAAGAAATCTGTCTTCACTAGATGTAGCCTGTGAATTATTACTAAAATTAAAAACATGTAAAGATTTGCTTGAACCTCATTCTGGTCACAGTTTTAGGAAATATTGGTGTTTCAAGCAAAGGATTCATTGGCCAGTAATCTCTCCAATGTGATTTTTTTGTTTGTTTGTTCCATCAAAATCAATAAATCAAGAAACTTCTTTATATCACTAGTGGTAACTTCCATCCATGGTAAAGTTTTAGCAGAATTTTTATAAAATGGTTCCATTTGGCAGTGTTATAAATTCGTTTGGGAAGCAACTAAATCAAAAAGTCATTACCAAAAAGTAAATCCATCACTTCACGATACTCTGAAGATCACTAAGTTCAACAGTTACACCTGAAATATTTGTATAATCCTCCAAGGTTGGTGTAATATCATCTTCAATCCACCCTTCTTCAAAATCACTTTCACTATCAGATTCTATTACATTTCCTTTTTGCCATTTTGGTGGACTAATATCAGATTCATAAATGTCTTCCAATAAACTATCATTTTTCAGATCACTGCAAAATATTTCAAAATCTCTCAATCAGTAAAGCATCTGCATATAATTCATTGAAAAATGCTTCACCATCACAATCAGTCGTGGTTGAAATATTTGCAATACTAGAATTATGATAAAAACCTAAATATCTAGAAAAATTTTTCTATAATAAAGTGAACATGACTGAACATGATCAAGAAAGCTTTTGCAACATCCTACATTAACCTATGTTTTAAAAATAGCATTAGCCAATGCAAATGCAAACACAAGTTGACTCACGATGGATTGATCAACAATATTTGTGCAGGAAAACATGGGTTAATTCGTGACCACTCGACAATGTGTTAATTACTTCGGCCTATGTATGACTGATTTATAATAATATTTGACATGTATTTTGGCAGAAAATAGCAGTGTGCATCTCCAAGAACATATAAAGGGCCTGAGATGGATTGATTTTCATTCTCGAATGGAAATGAAAATGAAGTGACAGAGAAAAACTGTTTTATAAAATCAAATATTTAGATTTTTATTCAATGGTATGTGATTTATCTGAAATTAATCCATAGGAATTGAAACAAAAGCTCCATTTCATCAGAGGTTGCATTAATGCCATAAAACCACTAAGTCTGAGCTCTGGAACCATCCCTGGGAGATCATCACACCCAGCCGCCAGCTTTCACAGTTAGTTTCTTGGGGATATCACTTTCAGGCACGATCTTCACAATTCTCATCTTTCAATCCACAGTTGCTTTTATGTCTAATTTCCCAAGTTTCAAGTAAATTAAGTAGGTATCATTCTGAGAGTGAAAAACTGACGTTGTGGTTAGTGTGAAATACACCCAGCTTTAAGGCCCAGATTTATCACAACGGAGCTGTGCGGCCTTGAGATTGACACGTCACATCTCTAAGCTACAAGTTCCTCACCTAAAAGCTAAAGGACAGAGCACCTGTATCTTAGTTTGTTGTGATTGTCAAGATGAGGCAACATCTGACAACAAACGTGTGCCTAACACCACGCTTTGTTTGAAGCAGGCACTCAGTGGGTCCTTTCCTCAAATGTAACATTAGGACAATTTCATGTCATTCAGCAAAACACTGAGTTAACATCAAATAAGCTCACCATTTGCCTTGAGGCACTGGGCCCTTTCTGTAATGATTTTTATTTAGTCCGTGTAATGAAAATCTACATGATAGATACAATAAAGATGCCTACCTAATTTGCAAATTCATATTTTGGGTTCCTCAAATGCACACTTAGTGTATCACATACACAAATTCAATTTATATGCCATCTCTCTTTCAAGGTTTCACAGTCGAGTAATGGATTCTAATATAAAAAATACAATTATCAAATACAAAAATGACAAATCCTAATTATGAGCCAAACAGGAAACAGAAGGCACTGTAAAATGATAAGCCCATGAATGAGCACACCTATTATCACCATCTGTTCCCCAGGGACATTCCATTTTCCATCCATGACCATGATAATTGCGATTGTAAATAAACTAGTTTGAACTCATTTTTAACTGCCACCTTTTATTCTCGTATCCCAGAATCTAGAGCACTGCCACCTCTGGACAACTATTAAATAACAAAGTGGTTACAAAGAAAGATGATCACTGAAGTTTGCAATCTATTAAAGGCTGTGTGTTAGGAACTAGCTGGGAAAGGGGAACTATCTGATATTAACGGAGGCCCAATTTTTAGCCAGACACTGATGCAACCTGCAGAAACTGAGGTAAAGGGCGTTAACCATTTACATGAGGCCTTGTAGTTAGCAGGTGGTAGGGCTGGAATTTCCACTTGGATTTAACCAAATCCAAAAATATTCATTCTGTGTTGGTACTCCACTTTTCATTGTGAGGTACAGAAAATGCAATGATTTTAAGTAACTAATCATATCTGAACCCTGCATTTTTAATCTTACAATCCAGTTGTCAAGGTGGAATTTAACATGTGAGTACTTAAAGAAATAATCTAACAATGGCTGATCCTTTAAGGAAAAAGCACACAGTACTGTGGGAGTGGATGACAGGAGCTCTTCATCACCAAGGACAGGGGTGGAGGGAGCTTCGTGATGACCTGAGAATACAATATTTAAGATCTTGAAATAGTTTGAGTTAGGTAACAAATAGGAGCTGGTTTCCAGAGAAAGGGAGGAAAACATACAGGTAATGTATGCAAAATGTACTGAATAGCTTCCAAAAACTAAAATAAGACCGTGAAAGTAGAGAGTAAAGGGGTGAATGACTGTGTGTAACAACAGTGAGACTCAGGCACAGCAAAGATCATGGAAGACTTGCAGGCTAGCCAAGATCAGAAGGTCTTATTTTATCTTCTTTGCAAAGCAATGTCACTAAAATGTTCTAAAGCAGGGGAATAAAATGATAAAATATATGCTCTAAACCTATTAATTTGACTTCTGTGTAGAGAATGAGTAGTAAAGGGAACAAGAAAGAAGTGAAGTAAATCGATTAAGAAAATATTCTGGGACCAGGTGTCGTGGCTCAGTATAATCTTAGCACTCTGGGAGGCTGAGGTGGGTGGGTCACCTGAACTCACAGGTTCCAGAACATCCCAAGCAAGAGTAAGACCCCATCTCTAAAATTAGCTGGGCATTGGGGCAGGTGCCTGTAGTCCCAGCTACTCAGGGGGCTGAGACAAGAGAATTGCTTGAACCCAAGAGTTTGAGGTTGCTGTGAGTTATGACACCACAGCACTCTACTGAGGGTGACAAAGCAAGACTCTGTATCAATGAAAAAAAAAAAAAGAAGAAGAAGAAGAAGATGAAGAAAGAAAACGTTTTGGCACTTGAATAAGATGGTGGAGGCTAAGTCTTGTGTGTTTGAAGTGAGAATGAAAAGAAATGCAAGAATTAGAGACCCATCCACAATACAGCATAAAAGGTAAGATTGTGAGCTGGAAAGAAAAATTAGCGAGACTGAGGGCAGTGGCGACAGTTCCATTAGAGATGATGAGCTCCTGTAACATCATAGGCGTGCAGCCAAACCCCCCAGTGGTGTGATTATCCCTGACCTCTCAGTTGTCAGTGGGGGGTGGGGGGTTGATAGAGAACTTCATCTTGTGGGTATGAAGTGTAAAGAGGGGTTAATTTATACTGGAATCCTGTGATCTAAGCAGGAATGACAAAAAATGTCATGCTCCCAGGGAGCTAAGTGTTGGGAGAAATTGAAAGTTTGGTGAGGTCAAAAAATGTTGCAGGTTTTTTGAACAAGCCAGCTAGTAGGAGAGAGCCTTTCTCTCTTACTAAATAAAGGGAGCATGTCAACAAGTAATGGTAGAGGTGGTGTGTAGTTTTGGGAGATGGCAGGTTCAAAGGTGTGATGATAAAATGTATGGGTAAGATGAACAGAAAAAGGGTACTGGAGACAGGAGATGAAGGGGATGAGAGATAGAGATGTGGGTTGGAGCAGCTCTGAGGTTGCTGAAGTCTCTCATGCTAATAACAGTAGCTTCGGTAGAGAGGAAGGCATTGGATTGAATTCAAGATATTTTTGTTTGTTTGTTTGTTTTAACATAGAATACCACTTCATTGCCCTGTAGAGTGGTGGAGTCCCATGGCATCATCATAACTCACAGTAACCTCAATCTCTTGGGCTCAAGTGATCCTCTTACCTTAGCCTCCCCAATAGCCGGGACTACAAGTTCTTCCATGATTCCAGGCTAGTTTTTCTCTTTGTAGTAGAGATGGGGTCTCGTCCTTGTTCAGGCTGGTCTCAAACTCCTGAACTCAGGAAATCCACCTGCCTTGGCTTCCCTGAGTGCTAGAATTACATGTGTGAGCCACCATGCCCAGCCTCAGGCTTAAACCTTTAAAGAATGAAGGGGAGAATGCAGGGTTTGTTTGATGAGAGAAAGAAAAAAGAAGAAAATGGTATAATCATTTATGAATCTCAACAGACCAAGTACAGCCACAGGCATTATTGTGTAGCCCCTATTTTAAGATCATTGTCAGTATCTGGTACTTAAAATACTTGTACTCTCCATTTCAGGAACCTTGAATAGAAAAACTGAGGGCTGATAGACAAATCATAAGAAGAAAATTTAAACCCCTCAGCCTGAGCAGTCATCTATTCTATACCACCACACTTTGGAAACAGGCAAAAGTGAATCCAAATCCTCCTTTTAACATTATGAGCAATATTGTCTCAGACATGTCATATAAATTTTCTGATTCTCGGTGTCCTCAATAGTAATACAGAGCTACAAATATCCATGCACCGGGATTTTTCTGAGACTAGCTTCGAAATATGTATGAAAAATACCTAGCATGATTCTCAACATTTTCAAGGCCTCTGTTTTCTTATCTATAAATGGGGTTAGTAATAGCATCCAACTCACAGAGTTTTTTTTTTTTTTAAGATTAACTAGTCAAGGTAGGTAACGTTTTTAGAATAGAATTTGGCACTTGGTCGAGATTATATAAATGCTGTCTATTTTCATCACTAGAAGAAACACAAGGTATGAAACCTGGTACTCAGTTGAATGATGTCTGTGTTGACAGCCTTTGTCTTCATTTAGTAACATAAATAATTTTTCAAGAAGAACTCAGGAACATTCTCTTCTAGATAATTTATTCTGGGATGGAGAAAAGGGGCTTTGAGTGTCTGAATCTCTGTATTTGGTCTCTGAACTGACCACCATGGAGGGTAGTCTCTCAGTCCTGTTTTTCTGTCTGTAGCACTCTACAGGGTAGACTGGCTGTGGGGAGCCCTCCTGGGAGGAGCTGCAGGCCAGCAGGGAGCAGCCTGGAGGGCAGAGGCAGGGCCATCGACCCACCCTATTGTACAGGAGCCCTCTTGCCTTAGCCAGAGGATATCAGGTTAAGAAACTCCCCATGGGGAGGTTGTACTGACAGAAAGCACCCAGGCCAATAGTGATTCAAGTTAATTGGCCTTTATTTAGTGTCAGGTCTGATGTGATCTGCCTCATTAACTTGCTGACCACATGGTGCTTTTTAATGAAGAACCCTACCTTGCTCAATTCTCTATTTAAACAAAGGCACCTTTGAAAACCTCTAAATCCCATACTGATCAATTTCCTCTTAGACTAAAGTAAAAGCCTTTTCTGCAGGGTGGTCCAGAGTGGCACTGGGATCTGCCACCTTTGTGCTTCTCAGGCTGAGCACATGATCCTGACCATGTGACCAGGATCAGAAAGTGGCATGGGGCTTCAGACAGGAGAGGGCGCAGTGTCCAGCTGGTCATTCCCATGGGCAGCCAGGTTGGTAGGGCCACTGCAGATGGGGAGCTACTCATCACCCTGTAGGATGATGGCTGGGGAGGGCAGCCTTCCTAGGAAGCAGAACTATGGTCCCTCCACACTGTGGAAAGTTGGAGGAGGAGAAGTCTCAGGTCATCACTCTCAGGGGAAGGGAAGTAACAGCTCAGCTCTGTGGAGCAACCCAAATGCCTGTGGGCCAGGTGGGGTTTGTAGAGGTAGGAACTAAGACACTTTTCTCTGCTTTAAGTGAAAGTAGTCTGGAGAACCCTTTCATCCTGGGCAATCATGAAATTCCTCTCCAAGTTTTTATAGCAATACAGGTCCACAATTATTAAATCTACAGATATTTCAAGAGAAGCTAGAATATGAATCCGTGTCAAATTTCTCAGTTTGTAAATATCAGTATCTAATTCACTTTCTTTTAAAACCTGTGGGCCAAAACATTGTCACTCACATATACAAGACTGTGGGATCAGATATAAATATTTGTTGGATACCCCTGGGGACAGGGATATCAGATCCTGTCCTCGATCTGATTAGGTTTTCTGAGCTACAATGGCAGACTTGGAGCAATGAATGGCCACAGTTTGCTTTCATCACTTGTAATACAACATCTAATAAATAGGGAGACTGAAAGACCCTCTTTGCACAAGACACCACGCCAGGAGCTGGAAAAAATATGGTCTTCCTTCAGGCATCTTGTGATGGACATGAGAAACGTGGACAATTGAATAACCACTGTTGTGTGATGTGTGTGAGGACAGCAATTTACAAGGTCCTAAAAGACAGTACTCACTTCAGTCCCAGAGTCAAGGAAAGGCTTTCCAGAACCAGCAGACAACACAAAAGTGGTCTTGATATCACAACAAATGTGTTATACTTCCTACTTCTATTCTGTGTTAATTTCTAAATGCATCCCAAGAAAATTCAAGCAAAAAATAAAATGGGAGAAAAGAAATTAAAACAAACAAACAAAAACCTTTAGTGTTACTATATTGCTTCACAGTTAGGGTCACATTTTAATTGTTCTACCTTTAGTTAATAATAATTTAATGTCCAGAAATTTTTTATTTCCTGGGTTGTCTTAAGAGTCAAATGTCACAAAAGGACATGGACAGAGATTTTGCTTCCATTGTTGTGTGGCTCCTGGGTGGTCAGAAGATGCTGACAGCCTGGAACCTCTGGAGAAGCAGGACATGTCCTACTGTGAAGTCACCTAAGGGCATCTGCCACCTACATGCTGTGGGAGCTATTGTTCATATTTGGTTTATAGGGCTTCTTTCATTCCTCTGACAATCTTTTTTAGGGTACAAAGGGCATTACTCATAAGATTACCACACTGACAAAAAAAAAAGTCAAAGTAAATTGCTTTGATTCTTAACCGGAGCCAGAGAATGCATTGCAAAAGCCAGTGGTATTTTGATGGTGTTACGCAGCATGCTTAGTAAACAGAAGCATGCCTCTAAATTTGAGGCTTAATCTGTGTTTTCTGCACCATCCAGAAGCGAGTGTGGGTTGTGTTTTCCTCCAGAAAATGTCTATTTACAATGTTTTTCCACTTCTGGCAGACAAACAGGACAGGGTGTGGTTATTCATTTTTTTTTCCTGCACACAGCAAATGTTTACTATTTATTTTCTTTTTTCATTCAACAAATATTCAACAAATATTTACTAGTATGAGCCGACAACTGCACTTTTCAGTTTCTTGAAAACCTCTAAAACCTAAGAGATGAAGAAAGAAAAGAAAATTTCCATAAGTCCGCACCATTTCTTGGAGCCAACAGCGACGGTGGCCTATGTAAATATGTCCGCTGAGCAAACACAAGAAGGAAGACTATGAACTCCAGCTCTATATTCCGACAGTGAAATCAACGTGAATTCAATAGCTCTTCATTGAACATCTGCCTACTGGGTATAATGTCCTGTGCTGAGAGCTGGAAAGCTACACAAAGGCAAAAGCTCTTCCCCAAGGAGTGTATAATCTAAAAGGAAAGATAACGACATGTACATGAATAACTAAAATGCCAAATAGAGAGATATAAAGCCAAAAGAGAACTAAAAATAAAGACCTATACTTAATGGCTTCAGAGAGGATAGACTTACGCTTGATCATAGAGGATTACAAAAGGCATCAAGGGGCTGGGAGCCTTTGTTCTGGGCCCTGTGAATGGCAGGTAGGATTTTAATGGAGATAGAGGGGAGCACAGTTCGGGAAAGTGAGGAAAGCACAGCAGGGAAGGGAGCGCTCTGTATTGCACATGATACTGAGAGTCGTAGACAAGCCTAGAGAGACCAAACAGCACTGTGGAGGGCCTTCAAAACCAGGTTGAAGCTAATTCAATGTTAGGCAATGCAACATACTAACATATATATGTATATATAATCTTTAAAAATTACTAGCATAAAATAACCTTTGTTTTAGAATAATCTGCCTGCTGTGTGCAGAATATACTGAAAGCAAGTGATCCAGCAGCAGGGAATCCACTTAAAAGGATGATGCTCATAACTAATGTTAATACAATGAAATGGCAACACTTACATCTTATTTACCATGGGCCGGGAATTATTTTAAGTATTTTTGCATGTAGTCACATATTGACTCCTGTCGTACAGGCTATAAAGTAGATAATATTATTACCCTCCCTTAACCAGTGAGAGAGCTAAAACTGAATTTCTATACACATAGTTCCTGAGCTTGGAAGGGCAGAGAAAGGTTGCAAACCAGGAAAGCAGGTAGACTCCCCCTTCACCTCTGTACTCTGCTCTGTCCCTGAGGAGCGAGCTCAACGTCTTGGTGAAAAATTATGAGACATAATAGTGAGAAGTCGCAGTGAGGATGGAGTGAGCAGAATTTACACACAGGGACTGGAAGGAGCAGGAATAGACAAAGGAGACCAAGAAGAAGCTCTCTGAAAGGTGACAGGCAACAAATGCCATGATATTGAACATTTCCAAAAAAAGGAGTTGTTTCCCCAAAATCAAAGCACATTACAATTTTAAAGGAGCTAGTGAATTTGGCTGCAAGGGGGTCCCTGATACCTATTGGATCAGTAGTTTTAGTGCAGAAGGAGAGGAACAGATTGCAAGGGGTTAAGAATGAATGAGTGTCAGGAAGATAGACCATTAGAGAGGGATGCTTATGTTAGTATTTCAAGGTTAAGTAAATCATAAGAAATTAGAGCACGTGGAATACTGATGGAGCTAAATAAACGACAGCTGCTTTGCTATTATTACTATCTTACTATTGCTCTTACCATTTTTATTACTGCTGGTTATCAAGGTGAAGAACTTTGGTAGGGAAGGTTGATAGATGGAAAATCAGCAGTAAGTAGTGACAGAAGAGAAAACACACTTTAATTATTTTAACAAGTGTCTGAACATACTCAAATCTCATTATAAATCATTATAAATATACAAGGGTAAGGAGCACAGAGGCCTGCGTTCAGATTCTGGTCTGAATTTCCTGGGATTCATGTGAAGATCTGGTTTAAGCCCAATAAAGTTCCTGTTTAGAGCGAGATAGATTTCTGTATTCTAATGTTATTCTAGATAAAGTTGAATCAAGTATTAGATTTGGGTAGCTTGGAGATCATAAATAAACTTGGACCCTGCAATGGACTAAATCTTTGTTTCCATCCAATATCAATATGTTGAAATCCTACCCTCCAATAGATGGTATTAGGAATTGTGGGCTTTGGGAGCTAATTATGTTATAAGGTAGAGCTTACATGAATGGGACTAGTACATTTACTAAAGGAACTCCAGAGAGCTCTCACATTATCTTTCTATGTCAGGACACACCTCAGAAAAGGGCCCTCACCAGAACCCAATCAGGTCATCTCAGCCCCTGGAACTGTAAGAAATGCATTTCTGCTGTTTATAAGCACACTCCCCCCAAGGTACTTTGTACAAGTCTAAACTTCTAAGATAGACTCTCAATTTTTATGCACAGCCCTTCATCAGGTGTGATGCCCTTGGAAAATGCTAAAAATTGTTCACTGAATTGAGCAGCCACGTAAGACTAGATTTTCTGAGGATAACAGTGCCATCAGGAATGTTTTACCTTCACTCCAAAGAGCAACACCAAATCCTTGGCCTCCTTCTAATTCCTATAGCTGTTTATTTGTATCCAAAAAGCCACAGAATTATAATAGTTTCTGGCATTTCTTAGTCTTTTATAGCTTATGACAGTTTCTCTTAAATGCACTTTTAGTGTCTTTTATAATAGTCCTCTCAGGTAGCCAGGGCAAAGAGTAGGACCCTGTATCAGAAATGAGACAAAAAGAGGCCAAGAGATACATTTTTTTTTCTCAAGGTCATGCAGTTGGCAGGTGGGACCAGCATTCCCAACAAGACCCTCTGACTCTGTACTCCTTTTTTCTAAAATAATACTCATAAATACCAATTCCCTCTCTTTTTAGTAAAAACAAAGCATGCCATCTTATGGTCAGAGTAAGATAATATTCTTTTCGTCTTTGCTGCTATGTGTTTGACCTTTTGGAGACTGACTCTTTTGCTCAGACATCAATTATTGATATTTGTGTTCAGTTGTTCATAACAGAGTAATAGTATTTCTTAGCTTTCACCAGTCACCAGGGAAATAATAATTTTACCATTTCCCCAAAGAGCTGGTGCCCTTGTTATTTATCTCCAGGAAAAAAGGTTTGTTTAGATTTTTTCATCCTTCCTGTTTTCACTTTAGTCAATAGTTATCCAGCTACATTATTCATCACATCGTCAGAATGCTTTCTAAAGAAAATTCAAAAACATGTTATAACACCCTCAAGAAATGTATGTCAAAGCCTGAATGATTATTAAGTTCAAAAATGGGGCATACTGGAAATTTTCCAGTATGCGAAAGCAAAATAAGCCAGTCTGAAAATGGTCTGCTTCCATTGTCTTCAGAAAAGAAAGATGGTCACTCGCCCTAGTCCTCTCCTTTGAAAATAAACCAATTAGTACCAGGACTGCCTTTCACAATCTAAGTGCAGATTCCACAGAATAAGTAGTTACATGTGAAAATCGCAAGAACGTAGAGCCACAAACCTTAAAAATTCACTATTACAAGTTCTATCCTATAGTTCTTAGGCATATGTTATACCCCTCTCTGGAATAAACACCTGAGGGCTTCACAGCATATGTTGAGCCAAGAAAGTGGGGAACTGGGAAAAATCAGGCTAAGAATACCATCGTTGGCACTGGCACTGATTCTTCAAAATGTGAACGGTAACAGATACGTGCTTTTTAACTTGTCCCGAGAATAAGGCAATGCAGGAGCTGTTGAAATAAACAGCTGGTCAATGGAGAATTTTATTAATGATTTGCAAAATTGTTCAGATTTCTCTCCTTTATCATTGCAAAATGAGTTTCCCTGTGTGATTAATTTCATATTTTACTTTCTCTTACACAAACAGCTGCCATTAGTTGAATGTTTTTGTTATGCAAGCTACTTACATATCACCAATTCTTTAAAACTATTAAAGGCTAAGTGCTGTGTTCCCCTTTTATAGTTGTGAAAGCCAAATCTCAGAGAGATAGAATGATCCAGTCCGGACAATTCACTTCTTAAGAAGCAGATACAAGATTCACATTCAAGTGTGTGGAGTTTTCCTACGTCTTTTCTTTTCACCACACTAGGTAAGCTCTTTCTATCACTAGATATTCTAATACAGCCCTTCCAAAGCAAAATACATGAGAATTTAAAGTGCGGAAGAAACTAGAATCAAAGAAATGGACATTGAGTGTTCATATTAAAGACCATCTCTTCTATTGTCCTTATTTTGCTGATTAGGCACTCCAAAGAGATGAAGTCAACTTTCCCAGGCTTCTAACCCAGGGGATATTTTGCTCACTCTCCTATCTTTCCAAACTCCAGATCTGTCTCACGATCTATAGTGTTGATGCTATGGCTTTCCAAATGCATTGAAGAATTTAACAGGTAGATTAAGATAATCATCTTTTTAAATAGCTTTGAGATTATCTGAGCTTCAGATGAAAGAAAATCATAATTAGGTTCCCTGCCAGTTTACTGCAGTAATGTTATTACTGATGTCCGCAATGTCCAAGCTAAAGTGACACAGAGCAAAAGAAAGAATCATGATGGGGTCTTTCTGTCCTTTTAGGTAAAAAGCTTGCTAATGATGAAAAGACAGTGGAGTCCTAAATTTGCTTCATTAGATCTTCTTGTTAGACAACTATTTGAACACCTTTTTTGTTTATTAATCTTCAACTGATTCAGAAAAATACAGCATCATAATTAACATTAAACAAATTACTAGCCTAACATGGATTTCTAGGCAATTTGATACTTAATATCAAAATGTATCCTTTGAAATGCTATTCTTGAAAATATAATTCGATCTCTTATAGCAATTTCTCTCCTCTATATAATGAAATAGTTATGGTACAAGGAAAGAAATGTGCACTTTATGCACAATCATAGATCTGTTAGCAACTTCTTCTAATCAAAAACTTAGCATAGTAGCCTGATTTTAAGAGCTAAACGTTTTTAGAAAATTAATTATAGGAAATTAGAATAACTTATCTACTATAACCTTTATGTCATAGTGAAAATTCAGAAAGATAGGCAGTTACTTTCATTCAGAATTTAGAAACATTGTTATAATTTCTTCTAATTTCTAGGATCACTATTGAAAATTCTGAAGTCATTTTGAACCAATTCTTAAGATATGATTTCATTTTTCTTCCTAGAAGTTTTAAGGTTTTCTCTTTAACCCTAGCGTTATAAATTTTCACAAAAATACGTGCCTTTAGCCTGTCTTTTTATTTTAAATTGTTCTGGGTCACCTAAATTACAAATTTAAGGGAAATTTTCTTTTATTTATCTTTGAAGATGTCTTCTCCATTTTTCTCTCTTCATTTTCTGCTATTTCAGAGACTTTTCTAGTTATTGGTAATAAACACATGCTTCCCATATGTTTGATTTTACTTCATCAGTGAAAGCATCTTCATTTTTTACATATTGCAGTTTTAACTCTGGTTTGATTTTGTGTCCTGCCAACATAAAACTTTAATTTTGGAAAGGGTCTCTCTTACAAAGGAATAAAATTTGAACAAAGGAAATATGTGACACTCAGCAAAGATCACAGTGGTCAAAGAAATTTTGTGGAAGGAAAAAAGTACATGTTGCTTCTGTCTCAGAATTTTTCTTTGTTTGTTTTTCATGTTTCCATAAAATCAGAATTTGCAAATAAGGCAGAAAGGGCTACATGAGTTGCCAATGGCTCCCCTCGACGAGATGTGCAGAGACTCAACATGAGGGAAATACACTGACTTTGGTTTTTCATTTCTTTCATTTTTATTCTCATTCACACTCCAGCCTGTCTCTCTACCTAATCTCCACTGAGTCTCCAAAGTCGTCTTCTATAGTAGATTCTTTTCCCCAAGTTCAAGAACAAGAAATTCATGTTAGACTAGTAATTTGTTTAATGTTAATTATGATGCTGCATTTTTCTGAATCAGTTGAAGATTAATAGACAAAAAAGAAGGTGTTGCAAATAGTTGTCTAACAAGAAGATCTAATGAAGCAGTCCTATCTAGGCCCTAGCAGAATAAGAAAGACTTTAGGGTTCTACATTCCTTAGAAAGCATTTTATACATATAAATGTCAATTTATTGTCATTTTACTTTATAAATAATTTTAAGTTTACTGAATTACCCCAACCCTTGTTGCTCAGAGAGAAAATAAAAGCCCTTATATAATAGGAGTAAATATCCTTGGTTGTTTTATTTATGGAAATGTTTTACCTCCTTATATAGTTTCTGGTCCATGGTGAGTATTCAATAAATAAATCACAGGTTACTCACTTTCCTGGAGATGTATTGAAAAGGATATTAATCTTAAAGAATTAAAAATTTTGTGCACGAAAATTCCAGATTTAGAAAAGGAAAACAAAAGAGGGAATATCCACACTGGAAGTTAGAGTGATTTTCCATGTGTCTCCCTAAAATGAAACCTGTAGTGCACAGGGTTTAATTTCTTCTATCCCCTTGTCAGGAGAGGCTTGCAACAGTTATTTTCAAATAACATCATTCACTGTATAAATGTTGCACAGTTTTTCCTAGATTTAAGTACTTTTTCTAATTGGAAAAAAAAAGTATTGCTTTTGTTTCTTTAAAGAAACTCACTAGTAATGAAATTTATCAAACAGTCCAGCGCTGTGAATTTAACATCAAGTAACCTTCAGTTTGGAGGTCTTTAACTATTTGAAAGAAATACAGTGAGAAAGATCCTTCCATTCTGCTTCAGAAAATGCTTCAGAAGGGCTGTCTGTTGTTTTATGCAGACAGTAATTCACAAATATGTATATTGTGGAGGCTTTGTGATGTACCTCCTAAAGAAAAATTATTCATTAATGCTTACAAAATATTCCATTCTTAGGTTCTAAATCACTGGGGGAATTTAACTTCTATTACTTAACATAATTAGTTTGACACTGATATAATTAGCAACTGCTCCGAAAGAACAAAGATTACACGATCAATGTAAATAAAGGCAAATTATTTTACTTCTCCAAAGAAATATGGGCTTTCCCCTTTTGCCATTAGTCATAGGCCAACAATTAAAAACGTGCTAAGTGCTAAACCAGCTAACATAAACAATGTTTCTTCCTTATGGCTCAAGTTAGGCTTCGTTGTCGTCAATGTAAGAATCTGGGGTTTGGGGTTGGGGAGAGAAGGAAAAGAAAACCAGGGGTCCATTGGGCTGTGTTTGGCTGTCCCCTTGCCTACTGTTGGATATGGACATTCTACTGGTAAGGACTCAAGTTTAGAGTTGTAACTTGACTATGTTTTCAAAATAGGAAATGGCAGAGCTGGGATTTGACCTGTGTGTGAAAGTCCCCTATAGGTTTCTCCTCCCATGAAGTCTCAATTGTGACAAAGAAGTTACATTTTGAAGGGCTATTTGTATACTTTTTAATAGTTTAGATTGCATCCATACATAACTGAAATTAAATGTTTTCTTTTCACAAGTTTTTACCTTCACCCCTCAGAGTGGTTCACTTCTATATTATCGACAGAATTTATGAATTATTCTAGCCCAGAAAATCACCAAATCTCGTTTTTTTCCAGCCAAAACTAAAGGAATGTCATTTCCAAAATGTGTGCACCTTTAATAAAAACTTTTCTTCTTGCAGTTTCCCTCTCCAGCACTTGCTTAAGAAAGTTACACAAATTATAAGAACGAAGCACTAATAACGAGGTTATTAAAAAGCTTTCCGGGCCCCTACTTGCCCAGGCCCTGCTGTTGTCAAAAATCAGATGAGCTCCACAAAACGAGGGCAGTGGGCAAATGAAGGTGGGAGAAAACTCAACCAATAAGAATATTACCAGCAAAAACTGATAGAAGCCTTTGCTAAACTCACATGTACCAATATTAATAAAGGAAGATCAAAGGCCATTCCATTTGACTAAACTTCAAATCTATTGAACTTCAGACAAAGTAAATAGGCAATTTATTCTGGAATGAAGGTAATCAGCTAAACATTTCACTCCAGTCCATCTTCCTCCACTTCCTCCCTAGAATAGTGTCAGCGATCACTGTGGATGCTCAGGTGACGGAAAAGCCTCCTTTCTGTAATAGAATTAGGAGCCATTTACAACTCCTCATCATCCCTTCAGTTCATGCTCCAGAAATAACAACTTAAGCTGTCATCACTTAGAGGAACACAAATGTATTAAAATCCTAAATGCTATGATGAAACGTATTCCATACTAATCTTAAATCCACACTCTCAGATTTATGTCTGGAGAACAAACGAAGGAATATGAACGATTACCTTTTGTTTAAAATGCATATAATTTACCAATTTGAATAAATTATCCTTAGTCCATGAAAATTTGTTTTTAATTTTAGTTTCCTATTTTACATGACATAACCATGTAACATTATATTGATGTTAGTTGTTAGAAAAAACAAGTATTTTTTGTTATATATTCAACTTAAAATTCCCTGTCACTTTTCCTGAAAACTCTAGGCTCAAGCAGGAAGAACAAAAAGAAAAGCGCCCTTAGAAACTCAAATACCCAAGGAAAGTATTTTTGATCAGATTCAAAACAGATATAAAATATTACTTTCCCTCATTAAAAAATGATGAACCAATCTCTGTTATAGGAAAGGTGTTATGATACTAAAGAGTCACTTTTCTTTCTTGAGAAGTAAAAGAATAAGCTTCTTAAATGAATAAATTAGAAAATAGGTAAGATATTTCAATATGTAGTAGATAGCATTAGAAATATTGGCTCACTCTATGGCAAACTAATACCAAGATTAAGCTAATGATGCATACAAAGGTGGATTAAAAATCTTAATGTAAACTGTAAAACTACTGTGATGAGACAAAACTGTGAGAGAATATCTTTATGACTTAAACAAAGCACTTTTAAAGCAAAATCAGTAAAATTAAGTTAAAAACTACAATAGACAACTCTTCTAAATTGCACACAAACTTTATGGGCATACAAATCAAAGCTTTGCCTCAAGGTGGTAGGGAAAGGGAATGGGGAAAAGAAGGTGAGGAGAGAAAGAAAGAGAGAATGAAAAAAGATACTATCAATATCCAATACTTACAAACTGCTGAAAATCAACAAGAAAAAAAGTAAGGTTCCAACAGAAAAATAAGTAACAGTATGAGTAGGGAATTTACAGAAGAGGAAGACTAATATTTAATGCTAATAAGTAAATAAAGAGATGCTCAAATTCATTAGTAATCAAATAGAATGATAACCAAGTGTCCTATCACACCAATTAAATTGGCAACATCTATCACTCAGATGATGCAACGCAAGACTAATCGATTCAATTAAGTGACATACACCTTACAACAAAGGAAATTCATTCTTAGATCTACATACTATAAATCCCAAATCAACTGCAGCCTAACTCCATGTGAAAATATGTACTTCAGCTCCATTAATTAATGATCAAAGAAAGGTAAAAGGAAATGAGGCTTCCGTTAAGGGGAGAAGACAAGTAAAATGTGGTGTTTGCAGGCTAAGAAAGTATCCTGTAGGAAGGAGATGTGCTGGATATCGTGATGCCCACAACACAACAGGAGGGCTCTGAAAAACAGAGTTCAATCAAAAAAGCAGAAACCAGCATGCACGTGTTCAAAACAACACACAGTCTGCAAGGACACACACAAACCAACATATACCTAGGATGGGGTGGACATAAAGTCCATGTGCAAAAGACACCTGTTTTAAGTTGCACGCGAACTTTACAGCCACCTTGTATATAAATCAAACCTTTGCCTCAAGGTGGTAGAGAAAGGGAATGGGGGAAAGAAGGTGGGGAGAGAAAGAAGAAGAAAACTAGAGAGTTCAAAAGGCGAGAAAACAGTCAGCGATGGAAAGAACAAGAATGTTGAAATTTGAGAAACGTGCATTTAAACCCTCACAGCTTCTCCTATCCGTGTGATGCTGAACAAGGCACTTTCCTGTAGGACTCTTTCCTCCCTGACATAACTGGGTTACTCGTCACCTCACAGATGATGATTAAACAAGTATTTACTGGATATCTTACATACCCACTGAGGATTTCTTCTTTCTCTTTTTAAGCATTTTTACAATAGACACTTACATACGCCTATTTTATAGGGGTGTTATCCCGGCTGATACTGAGAATGTCATCTCAATTCAAGTTTCTTTTGCTCCATTCTAAAAAATGGGAAAAGAACACTACAAAAGGAATATTTATGAGTTATAGAAAAATTCAGGCTCTGTAAAAAAACATTTTATAAATTCAATTAAGTTTACAACCCTTTAAAAAGTACCATGCCAAGATATGCAACTAAAGTAGGATGTTAGTTTGAAGATAACTTCCCATATTTTAACATCAGTATCTTCATAGGATTGTTGAGAACATATTGCGATTTGCAAAAGATATTTTAAAAATGTTCTCTACAAATTGAAACCTGAAACTAATACTATTTTTTATTACACCTTGCTGTGCACTAAACCTCAAAGAGAACTCTCCAAGCTCTTTGAAAATTAAAATGATGAGGAGCAAAGCAACAAAATGTATTTATTTTTTGTCTTGTAGCAAGATTTGAGAAGAGCATCATCTTGAAAGGGACTTACTGTCTTAAGAGTAAAAGTCAGGTAAGAACTTCTGTTCATTTTTCAAAATCATTCACAACCTTCTTAGAAAAGATACATTTCAATTTACAGGTTAGAATTCCAGCCAGCTATTTATACTCAGAGGAAAACTTGCTGAGGAGCGGTAAATCTGCCTAAAGTTATCGTTAGTTCATTCATTCTTTCAAGAATAATGCATGAAGCACTTCTATGTAATAAAAAAAATTCATTGAGGCTAGGCATATATCAATGCACGAAGCAGATATAGTTCAGCCCTCACAGGGTATAAAAAATAGTACAAACATCAAAAAAAAAAAAAACAAAAACAGAAGTCAACACTTTATAAATGCAAAATATACAAATTGGGATAAGAGCAAGCAGGAAAAACATGAGTCTAGAAGGATAACAAGGAGAACAAAGTATCCATAGAGGTCTCCAACTGTCAAATTTTAACTGACACCTGCTGAACGTACATGACCCATGCAAAGGAGGCAGAGAGGTGTACAGGCAGAAGAACAGAATGTTCAAAGGTTCTGAGGCAGGAACATGTTTTTCTGAAACTACCAACACCAGTGCAAGGGCCCTTGAGCATGGTACACTGTGAACAATTCCAGGATATAAGATCAAGTTAGAGGTATCATCTGTGAGGGCCTGCAGACCGTAGAAGGAGGATCTGATTATACAGCAATGGTTGGGGGAAAATTATTAGGAGTGTTTGAAAAGACAGAATCTTGCATATGTGTTTGGAAGTTCTTGTTTGCATAAGGAGAAGGAGGTAGAGGGAGTCCCATAGGAATGCTTTTCTACCAGACCAAGGAAAAGAAAACAGTGGTTTGGGCTGAACAGATGACTGTGGACCTAAGTGAGAAGTGGACAGATTAAAGAGATCGTTTCACAGGGTTTGCTGGTGCAGGAAATAGTAACCATGACTCAGAGTTCTGGTTTCAGCAATGTGGCAGATTGTAATGCAATGGACTGTAAGGGCCAAGAATGAATGGGAGGAATCAGACATCACAAAGAGCAGGAAATTTAGAGAAGAACCCTGGCTTTCCCACCCTGGAGAATGCAACTCAGTAGGGGTACGTGGCTGAAGAGGAAGGCTTCTTTTTGGCGGTTCAGCGTGAAAGGCACAGCTGTTGTGAAGTTGACTGACCTCCACTGACCACTCCAGGGCTGAGAACTGTGCTCCCTCCCATGTACTACCTGCCTCCTTCAGTCCTGGAAGGGAAGGTGGCTATGATTAGCCACATTTAAGAGATGAGGAAATCAAAGGTCATCTTGTATTTAATACATCTCTTTGTCCACTTCAAAGTCACTTGGCAAATTGCAGGGCTGGGATTCAAACTTACACTACAAAAGTGCAGTGGCCCAAACCTATCCTCAAGTTCCTGTTTAGAAACAGGGGCCCTGTGGAACACAGGAAAATGAGATGTGCGTGTGTGTCTGAGGGGTGGGTCCTGCTGAATAATGCTTGTCTTTGATCCAGTTCTATGGCCACCTACACAAATAAGGAGCCAAGTCCTTATTAACATAGAGGCACAATTCAGACTTATTCATGCATAAAAAAATCTCTACCATGTGGCATGAGCTGGGAAAGTTTCCAGGTCAGCAAAAGAGCCACAGTCCTGACTATTATGCAGCTCTGAGCCTGGTCATCTTGGATTCTCCAAATAAAATTGTCTTTACACCAGTAGGTTTGATAAGCCATGTACACACATGGTTCATGTACAAGGTCAAAATGCTGTGTGCTATGGAAATAAAGCACCTACAGCACCACAGAAAACAACTGCTAGGTGAGGCCATTAGAGTGTGGGAAAGGGTATGGGATTGAACACAGAAAGTTTTCTTTTTTTTGAGATAGTCTCACTATGTTGCCATCAGTAGAGTGCTGTGGCATCACAGCTCACAGCAACCTTTAACTCTTGAGCTTAAGTGATTTTCTTGCCTCAGCCTCCTAAGTAGCTGGTACTACAAGTACCTGCCACAACGCCCGGATATATAAATATATATATATATTTTGGTAGTTTTTGGCCAGGGCCGGGTTCGAACCTACCACCTCCAGCATAAGGGGCCAGCGCCCTACTCCTTTGAGCCATAGGCACCACCCCGGCTATTTTTTGTAGTTGTCACTGTTGTTTGCCAGGCCCAGGCTGGATTCGAACCCACCAGCTCTGGTGTATATGGCAGGTGCCCTAGCCGCTTAAGGTACAGGTGCCGAGCTAGAAAGCTTTCTTTATTGATTAAGCTAGTGTTTGGAACATGTGAGTATGTGAACTAGGTGATATTGAAGATATAAACAAAATCTAAACCCCCCATATTTATTATTAATATACAAATAGAGACGTCAAAAAATAAACTACTCTAATACTATAAGCTATAGCTAAGGCACAGAATAAAGAAAACCATACCCTCGTTCAGAGGTTCACAAACTTTTCATATAAAATTGTAGATAGAGAGTAGATATTTTCAGCTTTGTGGACGCTGCTGTTTCCATAGCATCCATCTAGTAGTGCTGTTATAACAGGAAAGTCAGCATGAATGGTACATAACGAATGCGCGCAGCTGTGTTCTCATTTTTTTTTTTTTTACTTATGAGAACAGGCAATGGGCTGGATTTGGCCCACAGGCTATAGTTTGCCAACCCCTCCTGTCCTCTCATTGCTCCTCAAATTGAATAGAATTACCTGTCCCTCGAGTAGCTGGAATGTAAGGTAGGGATTGAGCCTAATTAGAACATGTCGGGCAAAAAATAAAAATAAAAATAAATGGAAGGAAGGGAAGTTGAGGCTGAAGTGAGGCCCTTTCTCTTGAGTGTTTCTGCCAAGTAAGAAATGTAAACACCTCCCAATTACAGAGTAACGTAACAGGCGAGGTCAGAGGAGGAACGTTATCAGCAGAGACCACTGCATGGCATGGTCACGGCCACCACAGGTAAGTGGGCAGGACTGCAGTGGTCACTGCCTGGCCAGCCAGCCCTCTCAGCTTCTCAGCTCTCTCTCCAGCCGTTCTTGTCTTGCCTTTGTGGACAGATCTTGGTGAGTTGAAGTCACTCATAGGAGGCCAAATCTCAGTGAACTTTTATAATGCCTTCCACGCCATGCTGAGGCTGAAATAGTTCTCTCTCAATTTTCTCTTTCATGTTTTGTTAATAATAATGGGGCTATTTAATAAAAGTTTTATAACAAATTGAACTTAAGCTATCCATTCAGCAGCCCCTCATCAGGTACCTGCTGTATGCACCTGCCCTTGAGTGCCTCGCCTGTTACTACACACTGGTACTGCTGGAGATCTAGCAGTGAGGGGGCCACTTCCAGCGTCCCTCGCATCTTGAAACTTCAAGTCCAGATGAGGGAACACAAAACAAGGTCAAAAGTAAATACAAATGCAGTCTGTGGTCAGCCGCTTTGAAGAAAATGAACAAGCTGCTGAAATAAGGGAAACTATGGAGGAGGGAATTGAGACAGAGTAGATGGAGGCTGTTTTTCTGTCTCTGGAGTCAGCTCTTTTTTAAATTAAATATCCTTTAAACACTGTTCTAAAACCTGTTAAAATACCTTTGGGTCTGGAGCAGAGTGAGGGAGGGGAAGAAGAAAAGTTAAAAAATAAATTAGATTGGCCAAATCAGAGAAGCGACCAGGTTAGTCCGGTGGGGTGGGGAGTGGCACTTGGACCTTGATAAGGTTTTTGTGTTTTCATCCTGAATGCAGCTAGAAATCAACAAGTCGCGGAGGGATGTGGTTGGTTTGTTTCACCAAGATTGATCAAGAATGGTTTGTAGAGTGAGTAGGAGTGAAAGTGTAGAGAATGTTATGGGTGGGGGGGACACAAAAGCAGTGAGATGAGGGCGGGTTGCTCGGCATGCGAAGAGGAGTTGCTGAATTTGAGATTCTTGTTGGAGGAAGACCCAACAAGCTTTGCCGACAGGTTAAAGTGTTTTCAGGTGGGGAGAGAAGGGAGCAGTGGGATAGGAAGCCAAGGGCGGTAGAGGAATTAAAGGCTCTCCGTGGTACCTAGTTTGACTTCCTGATTGGATATAGGTGCCATTTATCTGGAAAGGGAAGAATGTTTTAGATACATGTGAAAAGTCTTGTGGCAAAGAGGAGGCTGAATACGCAAGTGTGAGACTCGGCAAGTCATTAAAACATAGATGGTATTTTCTGCTATGGGAATGATAGGCATCTCAGAAAGGAAGTGAGAAAAACGAAGGCCCACAGTAAGACTGTACTGTGAATACCCAGGCCTCAAATTTTCTTCACATTGTGGTATTTTGATATCTTAGAAAATCTTTCTCGCTGGGGAGAGACTGCCTCTCCCTGGGGCTAGCCAATTCTTAGAGATAGCAAAGGGGCTGGCTGCAGGTTTTTGATATGCAAAAGAACCAACTCAGGGCCAGCCCCTCCTCTACCTGGCCTCTGGAAGGCAGACAGAGGCAATATCCCTCCCCTTCACCATCCCAAGGCCAGGCAGCAGGCAACTGGGGACCGCCCTGGCAGCCCAAAGTCCATGCAAAGCATGAAAACTAGTCAATCCTATACTGCCTTCCCTGCCCCGCCTTGCCTTTCCCACGGAAACTCCAACAGAAGCAGTGGCTAACGACTTCCCTGGCTCCTGTCTTCTGCCTGCTGACCACCCTGGCGTCTTTCCAGTGAGGCCCTGTGTGGCCTCCCGTACCTAGGACCTGTGACTGTAGTATACTTTGTTTTTCGGAGTCTCTCCTCTTGCAGACGCACCTGACCGATACAGAGTTTTGTCACTTCTTTTTCCCAAAGATCATAGAATATTACTTATCCATATCTATTATTTGTCGCCCCAGATCTCTGATAAGTAAGTCATTGAGTCCATGTTAAAACAGGCTGGATAATTGCATCATTAAGACTTCATTTAGGCTCGGCGCCTGTGGCTCAGCAGGCTTAGGCGCCTGCCACGTACACCTGAGCTGGCGGGTTCGAATCCAGCCCGGGCCCGCCAAACAACAATGACGGCTGCAACCAAAAAATGGCCGGGCGTTGTGGCGGGTGCCTGTAGTCCCAGCTACTTGGGAGGCGGAGGCAGGAGACTCGCTTGAGC
>CAUYRH010011005.1:0-23034 GCA_963574655.1 Perodicticus potto | reverse complement strand
AAAGACCCAACAAGAAAAGAAAATTATAGACCAATATCACTAATGAATATTGATGCAAAAATATTCCACAAGATCCTAGCAAACAGAATCCAGCAACACATCAAACAAATTATACACCATGACCAAGTGGGCTTTATCCCAGTGTCTCGAGGCTGGTTAAATATAGGTAAATCTATAAATATAATTCAGCACATAAACAAACTAAAAAACAAAACAAAACAAAAAAAAAAAAGAAGAAAAAGAAAAAAAAAGAAATTGCTCTGAGTCTTAGTTTCCTCATCCTGACTGTTAAATGTGTCATGGCCTTAAATGAAGGACAGTGGCTGGCTCACAAAGCACCCTTAGTTTCCTCTTCCTGCCATGGTGCTGTTATTAGCTGAGAAATATCTCCATCCTCTATTCCACCCAGTGCTATTATCAAGGAAAGATGTGATTTTTCCTGGGCTTGACGTGTCAGCCAGTTCATACAGAAAGCAGATCTTTTTAAGACATCAGGAATACAGACACTCCTTGATTTATGATGGGGTTATATCCAAACACAGTGCAAGCTGAAAATACAAGCTGCAAATGCATTTCACACCTAACCTACTGAACACCATATCTATGCCTAGTCTACCTTCGTGGACGCAGAACACTTACATTAGCCCACAGTTAGGCAAAATCATCTAACACAAAACCTACTTTATAGGGCGGTGCCTATGGCTCAAGGAGTAAGGCGCTGGCTCCACATACCAGAGGTGGTAGGTTCAAACCTGGCCCCAACCAAAAACTACAAAAAAAAAAAAAAAAAAAACTTAAAAAAAAAAACCTACTTTATAATAAAGAGCAGAATTTCTCGTGTAATTTATTGACTACTATACTGAAAGTGAAAAACAGAATGGTTATATGGACACTACCAAAATGTTCATTGCTTATGTATGGTAAAGTAAAAAAAAAAAAAAAAAAGCCATAAGTTGAATCATTCTAGGAAAGAGAATATACTATGTATATTAATACTTGGAGCTGCTCGGACCTCTCTGCTGTGCTGTCCCTGAGGAAGAGCCTGTGCAGGTCCCCTGATGTTCCCGCAGCTCTGTTGCCACCCCTCGGGCCCCTAAGGAAGCGTTCTCTAGAGTCTGCCCCGGAGAACCATTACTGCCTCATGGGCATTTTCAATCTTCAGGATTCAAGACTTCAGACAAAACACAGACACTCTTCACATGAGCCCCACGGTGGCTCAGCAAAAATATTCACATCATGGGGGCGGGGTTGAGTTACGGTGTGTGACACACCTTTGGGGGGCGGGACACAATTATAAGAGGGACTTTACCTAACAAATGCAATCAATATAACCTGGTTCTTTGTACCCTCAATGAATCCCCAACAATAAAAAAAAAAAAAAAAAAATTCACATCAAGTTCAAGGGCAGCCTGGGACCACTCATAGTTTTCCAATTGCAGTTAGTAATAAAGTTCTCATCTGGTGAAGTAGATTTAAATAACTGTGTATAATTTGATTTTGGGATTGTCTGTGGATTTAGCATGGTCATAAAGCTTTCATTAACAGAGAAAAACAGGGACAACCTTTTATGTTCCTACACAGTGAAATACATTATAAACCGCAAACTGGCAGTTGATTTGGCAGTGCCCAAAGCCCACACTGCCTCCAGAACATCTTACTTTTATGTGAGGTTCGTTCAAAAGCAAACTGTGGTGTGGCTTTTGGTTTCAATCTTTGGTTGAAGAAACACAAGACCTTCCACTTCCCAAATTTTAACATATACACTTCTTCGAGGTATGAAACGCATCTTTAAATAATGTGTTTCTTTAGATGCTTGACTATCTTTCTCCAAGTCTACTGCATAATCATTAAGTGAAAACCTTGGTAGTTTGAACTTTATTTTAAAATATGAATGTCATTCAGATACAGAAAGCTTTTTTTTTTTTTGAGAGAAAATCTGAAGCTGTCGCCCTGGGTACAGTGCTGTGGCATTGCAGCCCACAGCAACCTCACACTCTTGGGCTTAAGCGATTCTCTTGCCTCAGCACCCGCCACAATGCCTGGCTGTTTTGTTGCATTTGTCATTGTTGTTTTAGCAGGCCCGGACCAGGTTTGAGCCCTCCATCCTCGGAGTATGTGGCTGGTGCCCTACTCACAGAGCTACCGGCGCCGCCAGATATGGAAAAACTTTTAAAGAAAAATGCATCGAGTTTAGCTTGTGTGAAATAAACAGAACTGCTTACCTTTTCTAACACAAGTTCAATGCAAACAAATTCTTGATTATCTAACTCATATCTAATCGAGAACAGTTCTTACTTCCCTGACAAAAACAAGTCACAATAGAAGAGCGGTTATTTTGAGGTACGGAAATATACGCTATCTTGCAACTGCTGTTTAAGCATTTTCAGTTTGTCGAGTATGAAGCCTTTTATAGTTATTGTAAATGGTCTATTAACTGCTAATACTTCCAGAAATGAAATTTCAATGTCAATGTTAATGCTATCTCCCTATTATTAACTAATACTATTTTCATATTTGTATTCATTGGTGGCAGAACTGAGATCAGAGCTGACATCCACTGGACTCTAAAGTTTTGCCATCATGGGCTGCGTTTCTTTTCATATCTCTCGAAACTGTGTTGCATCTTGGTCCTGGAGTTGGGAACATAGAAATCTCCAAATTCCAGGCTACAAAGGGAGTGCCCCTGGGAGACTGGATGTGCAGAAGCTTTGATGGGTCAGTAAAATAAAACATTTTTTAAGCTCCTGAAAGAGTGTCCAGTCACGAAAGCAACCAGAAGAGGGCCTGTGTGGGTGACGTAACAATCAACATAAACTGGGCAACAGTGTGTGAACAAAGCAGCTTACTGGTCATTCGTCCACCATCGTCTTTCCTGAGACCCTTCTATCTGTTTTGTTGAAACACCTATAATGACTTTAATGACCAGCTTATCTACTGTCAAGTGGTGGGCAACTGTGGACCATCACCCTCTGGCTCTTGTGTTCCCCCCCATAGCTCTCTGGTGACTTGGCAGAATTGGTGATCTTTGCTACCAGTGGAAATAACCTGCAGCCCCGGGTTCCCTCCAGTGCTGCAAGGCTTTGCTTATTGCTGGTCTAGAGGCAGTTCTGAGAGGGTAGAACTGTGAAAAATTTTAAAGATCATTAATTATTTTCAAAATAAGTTCAAAGCACAGTAAATACATTACTTTTTCTACTTTTTTTTTTCTTTTTTTTTGATCAACGTAATTTAAGTGTGCCGTGCAAGTTTAACTATAGGTACCAATGTGCCATGAGATTTTAAAAAAAGTTGAAAAACACTGGAGTACAAGGCCTTTGCTTTGGCACAGACCTGTCCCTTCCCCAAATATGCCGAGGGTGAGCCCAGCTACCAGAGACTGGAAAACCTAGCACAGGAAGTAACGCGGCCTGCGGGGCTGGCCGCCCACGGCCCCACGCGAGGACTCTTGCTCATGCTCACACACCCACCCAGGACTGCTGAAACAGATCTGGTGGGGACACGCATTGAAGAGCTGGAGAAAACAAGAGCAGACAGGGAGCCCCTGTGGAAGGAAAGATACTTCTGGAAATAAGTAGCAAAAGTGAAACATACATGCGTAGAACATATTCAAATATCCAAAGTTAGTTTCCTTAAATAATTTGCATAAATAACGTACCAATTTAAGAATTCAACTGTACCGCAGAATAACATTTATTCCGGTGTCAATTCCAGAATATGTTTTTTTGACACGTGAACTTTTAAATTTGTTTTTCTTAATTAGGAAGAAAATCCAAATCTTACATAACTGGGGAAGGAAGTAATTATAACTACAGTTGCCTTTGCTGAAGTGTGTTTGATTTTCTATGAACTTACTTCTTTCCCTCCTTTTCTTTTCCCTTCTTCCTTTTTCTTTCTGCTTATTTGCTTATAAATTATTGCTTTATTATTAGTACATTCTCTATTTCTGCTTAAAATGCATTCTTTCAGCATAGCTGTTTTTAAAAACCTATTAAACACCTACTACATGTATCGGCATCTGACCAGCTACCTATCTGGCGGGCAGTTGTATGAATTAATGGTAAAATTGCTGTCATCCTGGATTTCCCCCTTATTTCAACCCTACAGAGCTTGGAACCGCTGTGTTGGAAAGCCCCTACTGTGCATAATATCCTGCCCTGGGTTTTCCTGTCACAGCTCATGCCCTCTGTCTGCAGCACGCCAGGGCACCACGGGGAGGCGTCTACATTCCCAGAATGAACCTTCTCCTGGGCAGCTCAGGGGGAACCACCAGCTTATTTGATATTAAGGTTCAGTATGTCATGGAAGGATTTCTTTTAAACTATGCAAGGAAAACAAATGTGAAAAGAATGTACTTTGAATGAGAGCATGAGTGCTACCTAGAAGGAAGTGTTGACTGAATTCATAGAAATTACATAATCCTGCAAATGAAATCCCATTCTACCCAGACTTCCAATTACTGTTAGGACACTCACAACTACAGTATGCTTTAAATAAGTGCAACTGCTTGTAAGTAACCAGGCAGGAAAGTAGCAAAAGAAATAAATGAAAGCAAAAGCATAGTGAAGATTGGCATCATATGAACTGTTTGCACCGTGTTGGTTGTTAGGAGCATTGGCAGGTGAAGAGGCGAACCTTGTGGATATCACCGATACAGGACTAGCTGGGGAGAAGCAGGGGCTTCCTCTTAGGCGGTGCAACAGAAGGAAAGAGGTCCTGTTGCTAGTTTCTCAGTGCCTTCAGATGTAACCAGCATGGCTAACTAATCTTTTAAGAGTCCTTGCAGAGCAAATCTTTCAGAATATCAAGCCCTCAACATGGTCCCCATAGCTGAACGGGCAGTTCATTACTGTTGGCCGAATGGCAAAGGGAACAGTGAGTCTCAAGTAATTTGACTGCACAGAAATACAGAAGGAAAAAAACCACAGAAGTTGCAAAAACTATGAAAGAAAATGCAATATTTTCAAAGTTCATCTTAGAAATAGTCTTCTCACCATACAAAACAGACAGATGGTAAGTAATGCAACTACTTATTCAGATTCGTCAATACTTTGAAAATGGCATTTTGGGGAGTTTGATCTGGTACGCAAGGTTTGCGTTTGTTTGGTGTTTGTTTAATGTTGCTGTACTATTTCCAAACACTTTTGGAAGTTTCTGAGTACTCTTACTGAACACAAAAATTATGAAAGTACAAGTTTCTACCTCCTTGTAGCATTAAAAATACAAAAATAACTGGAGTTTGAAGCAGGAGCACAATGGTAATACATGAAAAACCTTTATAGAGATCATGGCTATCAGAAAATAATCAACTAATTGCCTAAATACAGAGACCTGAATACATTCACTGCACGTTTTCAGAGTGGGGATTCTACGGGATTTATGATTTTTGCATAGTTGAGATTTAGGAGTTGTTTTAGGATGTGCTTCGGAAATCTCCTCTTTATGTTGCCCAAATTAATGCTGAAATGCTAGGAACTTCTGAGGCCTTGAGAGTCCCCCAGACTGTCAGCACACACATTCTGTTTCCAGCATTCTTGATTTACATGTACTAATTGGTAGCTAATGTGTTCCCAAAAGCAAATAAAGGTATCTGTTGCTTTAAAATCCCTTCTCTTTTTCCAACATGTACTTTGAAAGGAAATAAAACTTTATTCGTACGTATGTCTGGGACTTCTCAGTTTGATTTTAAGACTATGGCAATATTACTACTTTCCATTCACAGAATTCCTGGTTCCTCATCGCTTAGCCGGGGGTGGAGCCCGTATCCGGGAGTATTGCACCCATCACTTTAGCCTAGGAGAACTTTTTTTGCTCCCAGACTCAATCTACTAGTAAACATTAACCTCGTGCTTACTCCCACCGCCCTAATGGCCTTATGAAAACATCTGGAAAAACAAACAAACATGGGAATTACACTCTTTATGTTCACTTAGGAAATGCTTTCTTTCTGAAACATGATTAGGTTTCCAGGCCTTTTAGAGATTTTTCCAGGGTCTCTATGCTTCCATTTAGAATAGGACAGTGTTTTAAAACTTCCCTGCAGTTGAGGTTTTTCTAATGCTGTCTGGGAAAAACAGTCAAGCACTGTGCACCTTCCCCTGGCGAGCCTCTTAACAAGGTGGGCACTGGCGGCAGGGGGCTCTTTACTTGATGTACACAGTAATGAAAGCCGGGTATTGATTTTTCTGTAGCTGCTTGTAACTATTATAGTTGATACATCAATAGAAAAGGAAAGCACAATGTTTCATGGGAGGCAGAAAATCAGAGAATACATGATGCTCTGACAGTAAATCATGGCATAATCTTAAGAATTGATAGATGGTTCCTGCTAACTTGAAACCCATGGCTTTTTCTAAAAAGACTGTCCTATAATCGCCCAATATGTCCTAACAGACTGACTGCTCAGAATGGTGCGAAAGGACGTAAGACAATGTTTCATCTTCTAAAGAAGGCTTTTCCGCCCCTTGCCAGGGGAGTGTGTGAAGGGCATTGCAGAGAGACGGTTTGTAGACATGGGGACCGTTTCACTCCCCCTTTCTAGAGCTGAAATGCCTCTTACAAATCTTAGAGAGTAGGTGATTTCTGAAAACAGCAAAAAACAGGGAGAAAAAAAAAAAACCACCCAACAAACAAATAAATAAACACGAAACGACGGTATCATTAATTCTTCACTCCTAAAGGGTGTAGCATGAAACACAGAAATCTTGTAGAACTTGGGAATTGCTAGCTAAAGTATTTTAATTACTGGGTCAGAAAAGTTACTAGGTGAAATGGACTTGTAGTCTAGCATTTTCTGACTTCTAAAGACATACCCAGAATCCTGTGACTCTTGGGTGATGCTCTTATGTAATTAGAGACATGGTCGAAATAGCATTCTGGTTTTACAATAGTCTTTTTTTTTTTTTTTTAGAGGCAGAGTCTCATTTTGTCACTCTGGGTAGAGTGCCATGAGGTCACAAGTCATAGCCACCTCCAGCTCTTGGGCTTAGGCGATTCTCTTGCCTCAGCCTCCCCAGTAGCTGGGAGTACAGGCAACAAAGCCTGGCTATTTTTTGTTGCCGTTTGGCCAGCGCCGGGCTCGAACCCGCCACCCTTGGTATATGGGGCTGGCACCCTATTCACTGAGCCACAAGCACCACCCAACAATAGTCTTCTTAGAAATTTTAAATCAATAGCTAAAGATGTCTTACCTGATGTGATATGGTCTCTTTTTCTCTTTCTTCCACCCTCCACCTATCTTCACTGAGTATTTTTCGACATTGATACACTTAGGGTTATCTCTAAAACAATTACATGTATGCGATACTTTTAGTGTTTAAGCCATTTTACAAACATTTTGTAATTAGTCCATTAATTATTAGAGCTTTGAGCATTGTTTGAAGCTCTCTGCCATCAAATGTATTAATTATTTAACAAGGAGACATAATTTTAAGTGGCACTAATAACCACCCGGAGTTGTACTGCTGTATCACAAAGGCATTAAATATAGATGATACTCACTAGTATCCAAGATGGTTCTTGTCTTTACACCAGGCCAATGCTATAAAAACAAGCTAGTGATGGATAAACTGGTATTAACTCCTTGTGCGAATAATAACATGTCAGGTTTCCTCCACTAAGTGTCCACCAACAATGACACACAATGGTTTAGGCTCTTGGTATTTAATTTGATTTTGGTTCCCTTTTATGTATTATTCCAGGGACCGAATAAGTTGAAATGGCAAAATAAGAGGTATAGGAGAGTGTGCGTCATCAAATTGTTTGAAGTGGCTTCTAATCAATTAACTCTTTATTCATTCACTCATCTGTTATACACTGCTTCAGCACTTAGGACTACGTGCTGAGCTTGGGATTATGAGCTTCAGACAAGTGATGCAAACCTTAGTACAGATGAATGACTTGGTTATGATAATTACTATACAGAGGCAGGTAAGTACAAAGGGCTGCAGGGAGTCGAGCAGGCATCTTCAAAGAGACAACATGTAGATATGCCCTAGATGACAAGAGTCCTTATATGGAAATACAGGTTAAACCCTTACAGGCAGGAACACCTACTGTAATATGGCTCATATTGTGCCAGGTATGGTTGGAATAGAAAAGCAATGCAGGCTTGGCTCCCTGTTGGTGCGGGCACTCCCGGCACTGTGATGCATAGCAGCTTGGGGTTTTTTTCTGAGTTTGCACTACTACCAGCTACAAATGACCTCAGGTGCTACCCGACAGCTGCCTAGGTCCTCTGTGCATCCCCTTGATTGCACTTGGTTGGGTGTTGAGGGGAGCACAACATAGCTGTGGGGTGCTTCCAAATGCTGGTGATTCAGTGACCGAGCCACTGGCTTGATGAATCACAATCAGGAAAAAAAAGAGGGTAGGGAGCAGTAGCTCATTCCTGCAATCCTAGCACTCTTGGAAAGCTGAGTGGGGTAGACTGCTTGAGCTTAGGAGTTCGAGAACAGCCTGAGCAAGAGTGAGACCTCGTCTTTACTAAAATAGACAGGCATTGTTGCGGTCACCTACAGACCCAGCTCCTTGGGAGGCTGAGGCAGATTGCTTGAGCCCAAGAGTTTGAGGTTGCTGGGAGCTATGATGATACCACAGCACTCTACCCACAAGGGACACAAGGTGAGATTCTGTCTCAAAAAAGCAAAAAGCAAAACGAACCAAATACTGGTGATTCTGTGAGCAATATACTCACTTGATGAGTCACAACCAGGATAAAAAAAGAGGGTAGGGTGAAATGGCTCATTCCTGTAATCCAGCACTTTGGGAGGCTAAGGTAGGAGGATCAATTAAGGCCAGAAGTTCAAGACCAGCCTGAGCAACACAATGTGACCCTGTATCTACAAAAAAATGTGAAAATTAGCCAGCACAATGGCATGTGCTACACTCTTAGCTACTTGGGAGGCTGAGGTAGGAGGACTGTTTGAGCCCAGGAGTTTGAGGTTCCAGTGAAGTAAGATGATGCTACGGCACTCTAGCCTGAGCAACAGGAAAAATCTGCCACAAAAAGAAAAAAAGAAAAAAGAAAACAGAAAAATTAAAGAAAAAGAGGCTTTAGTTTCAGCAGCAGTGCTGAAATCCCAAAAGCCAGGAAGGGCAAATCGTAACTCTACTGTGGGTAGAGTACTGAAGACACACCGCCAATATTCAGCACCTTGGCCACAGAGGAGTTACTGCAGCACCATCTCATCAGCCATACTGGCTCTTTTGACTACGGGTGCAGATACACAGCATCAAGACGTGCAAACAGAATAGACTCTGTCCACAGTGGGCCTGGAGCTGGAGATGACAGATGAAGAATAACTCCTACTCTTCAGAGGACAGAAAATGCTCACAGAAACCTTCGCTTTTCCAAATCCCTAGAAATTGGTTTTTAATTCATTTTTGTAGATTTTTATTTAGCTAATAAAATGTATACAAGGGAAGAGAAAATCATCCACATAGAAATGATTTAAATAAATTTAAAGTTTATTAAGGAGTTTTTTTTTGTTTAAAAAAGTTTCTGCTCAAATTTATAGCTCCTTCCTTCCTTTCTTCCTTCCTTCCCTCCTTCCCTCCTTCCTTCCTTCCTTCCTTTATTTATTTCATAGACAGGGCTTTGGTCTGTTGCCTGGCTAGACTATAGTGGTATTATCTTGCTCAGCGTAACCTCAAACTCCTGGGCTCAAGAGATACTCCTCCCACAGCATCCCAAACAGCTAGGACTACAGGAGCTTGCCATCATGCCTGGCTAGTATGTTTAAATTTTTTGTAGTGATAGCGTCTCACCATTGCCCAGGCTGGTCTTGAATTCTTGGCCTCAGGCAGTCTTCCCGTCTTGGCTTCCCTACAATTACGGGTGTAAGCCACTGTGCTTGGTCCAAGGAAAAACTTTTAATGGAGGAAGAAAGGGATTATCTGAGCTTGAAAGATGATGGGGAACTGTGAATGGCATTTCAAGATGCAGGGCAGAATGCAAAATAACACCCACGTAGCAAGAATTAGTTAAGTTCTAGGAACATAAAATTGTCCAGTTTGGTGAGGAACATGGTGTACTGTGAGCAGAGAAGAGTGAGACATAAAGTTGGACAGGACTTTATGAGATCATGGCCTACACAGTATTGGGTATAGGTCCTTGGTGGTGGTGGCAGTAAGGGGGATTGAAGATGTCAAGATCTTTGGAAAGAAAAGAGCCCTGGTGGACTTCTAGTCAAAACATTGCAGTGAGTTTGCATTTAGATGCAGCCTTCCTGTCACAAACAATGACAGAAAAATACAAAGAGCAAGAATACAACACAGCTAGATTTCATCAATATCAACATCTCTGCCAGAAACACAGCAGAACAGCAGACGGGTGGCTGGGACTCAAAGGGTGAACACCAGCTGGTGTCCAGATTCTGAAGGGTGTTGGGGCCTAAAGTGCACTGGGGAACCAGAGTTTGATGTTGCCTACAAAGGATGGTACAGGGCTCAGGCAGACATTTCATGTCCCTACACCTTTTGTAAGGGGAGACTACATGAAGGAAGGAAAGAAGAAAGAAAAAGAAAAAAATATTCCTGAAATACTGATTCAGCTATATATTTTAGAAGCTGTGGAACTAGAGAAGGTAGTAGGGTAAATATATATCCCTGGACCTAAGGTAGGTCACCCATATCTGTGTAACAGGATCGGAAGTATCTCCAATTTAACCATAGTGCAGAAGCCTATGTGCCATTATAAGATGTGACTCTGGACTCAGCGTCTTGTAGACTTAAATGTAAACAATACAGAAATGCTAAATAAGGAGGCTTGAGCATAAAGTGGGTAAGAGAGCAAACACGAGAAATAAAAAAGATGGAAACAATCGCAGTAACAATACTTACTTACTCAACCTGAGTATGTAAATCATAACATGAAAAACCACAAACATACATATTGCTAAGGAAGAAGCAAAACATCGCTTCTCGGCCTTTGGGCTAAGATCAAGTGTGGAAGAAGCAAAACAAAAAGCAATCAAAACATCAGTTTACTCCAAAAGAAACTGTTTCTATGGAAGAGTCAGAAGAAAACTTTAAAATTAGTTTGCTTGGAATGTTCAAGAAATAAAGGGATATTAACCATTAAAAAAAAAAAAAAAGGATAGGTTGTGTATTTACTATGCACTAAGCTATGATGAAGAAAAGACCCAGCAGAGAGAGAACAGTTGGAAAATCTGGAGGAATGAATAAATAATGGAGTAGGGCTCTTAAGCAGATGAGAGATGAGGAGGTGCACAGGTGGTAGTGAAACTGATCACATATGGAAGACTCTCCTGTATTTCAATGAAAGGAGGACAAAAGTCAGAACAAATGACATGTATTTAAGTATGCAGAAATGATAGATGGGAAATTGAGGTGGTTTATACAGGCTGGCCTCAATTTTCTCAGAGTAGACTCAAAAGAAGAGAGGCGGGACAACTTACCAAGGTGTTGAATAAGTAAGAAAACTCAGTGCATAAGACAGTCATCATTCCATTTTGAACAGCTCATATTAAAATATGCTAACATTTTATTCTAAAACTTTCCTAATCTTAATCAATAATAGTTATAGTTACATAATAAGTAACATTTATTCTTAATATGTGCTCTGCCATTAAATTCATTAATCAGTTAAGGCTGACTTAAATGAGGTGGAAGCTAAAGGGTGTCCCTCTTTTACAAAGGGGGTGGCCAACCCATAGAGAGTATTTTGTAAAGTTTTGCAATGAATATTTTGTAAAGAAAGGTACATTTAGCTACAATTTCCTGTTTTTCCAACATATAGCAATCTTAGGGGCAACTTTTGGGATACCTGGTATTACTTTTCCCAGTTTATCAATTAGGAAACTAAGACTCAGAAGTAACCTCCCCAGGTCTTCAGTGCTGGAAAGGACGGAGTCAGAATTCAACTCCAGAAAATCTGATTCTAGAATCTATTTCGTAGCCACTATGTTATATGTGATGAATGAGGAAAACAAAACTGTTTAAAATTACTTGTCCAGGCCTAGTGGCTCATGCCTGTAATCCTCATACTCTGGGAGGCCAAGGTGGGTGGATTGCTCTGAGCTCACAGGTTTGAGACCAGCACTGTTCTGAGCCAGAACAAGACCCCATCTCTAAAAACAGCTGGGTGTTGTGGCGGGGGCCTGTGGTCCCAGCAACTTGGGAGGCTGAGGCAAGAGAATCCCTGTAGCCGAAGAGTTGTAGGTTGCTGTTAACTATGACACCAAGTACTCTACAGAGGGTGACAAAGTGAGACTCTGTCTCAAAAAAAAAAAAAAAAGAAAAGAAAAATTACTTATCATTTATTAAGGTAAATCAACTAATTGAATTTTTAAAAAATCAACCTTAAAGTAAGGCTGTTTCAAATATAAAGATAAAACTAAGGGACCACTTTAAAAGGTTTGTAAAAGAAACACAAAAATTGGGTTCATGGTTAACACTCACCCATTACACTTCCTGCCCAGGAAAGAACGAATGTGCTGATCTCTACCTCTCCAGAACTCTTATATCCCCACACGCCTTAACCTATGTGCTGACTTCTTTTTCAGACACAGCCTGTTCACACTCAGTAAAATAAATGCCACGTTGCCCACACAGAAAAAAAAAAAAAAGGATAGGGTTGCACCTGTGGCTTGATGAGTAGGGCGCCGGCCCCATATACCGAGTGTGGTGGGTTTGAACCTGGCCCTGGCCAAACTGCAACAAAAAAGTAGCCAGGCATTGTTGTGGGCGCCTGTAGTCCCAGCTACTCGGGAGGCTGAGGCAAGAGAATTGCCTAAGACCAAGAGCTGGAGGTTGCTGTAAGCTGTGACACCACTGCACTCTACGGAGGGCGATGAAGTGAGACTCTGTCTCTTTAAAAAAAGAAAGAAAAAAAAAACGAAGCATAAATTATGGAACAAAAGAGGTAAAAATTAAACACTAATAGGTGCTTATGAAAAATGATCTATTATAAATCTCTAAAACAAAAAATAATTACTCAAATAAAAATTTTATTGAGATGCTAGACTAGTTATAGTTGACGAGGGAATTAGATATTAATGCAAAAAGTAGCATAATGGCGGCTTGGCACCTGTGGCTCAAGTGGCCAAGGCGCCACTACATACACCTGAGCTTGCAGGTTCGAATCTAGCCCAGGTCCACCAAACAACAATGATGGCTGCAACCAAGAAATGGCCGGGCGTTGTGGCGGGTACCTGTAGTCCCAGCTACTTGGGAGGCAGAAGCAGGAGAATTGCTTGAGCCCAGGAGTTGGAGGTTGCTTTGAGCTGTGATGCCACGGCACTCTACCCAGGGTGACAGCTTGAGGCTCTGTCTCAAAAAAAAAAAAAAAAGTAGCATAATGGGATAAAGACAAAAAAGTTACTAAAAAATGGAAGATATAGCAGATTGAGAAACTCCAACACATGCCTAATAGGAGTTAGCAGGGGATTTGCATAGAAATAGCATATAAAAAAGAAAGCCATAATCTTTCAGTAGTCTATAATTGACGTGCACTTCCAATGTAAATCTATACTTAGACATCTTGTAGTGAAAGGATATAAGACATTGGCAATAAAGAGAAAAGTTTCAAAGCTATCAGAAGGAAAAGACAGCAGACTTCTCAAGTGTGGAGAGAATATATTGTCAACAGAAAGTTTTATTTCCAACTTAACCATCGTCCAAAAGAAAGCCAAATTTAAAACATCTTCATACATACAAAAACTAAGAAGGTTTACCAGTAAAAGATCAAATTCACCCCATAAAAAATAAAGTATGAAAATATGCTTTCCATATGACCAACAAATGCATTCTTAGTCCTTATGAATATCATGCATAAGTCTTTGTCTTCCTACAAAGACTTATGCATGATATTCGTAGTGGCTTTATTTGTAATACTCTAAAACTGGAATCAACCCAAATGTCCTTCAATAGGTGAACAGTTAAACAAACTGTAGTATAGCCATACCATGAAATATGATGCAGTCATAAAAACTAACAAATTATCAATACACTCATGGCTAAATCTCAGAGAATATAGCTGAGTGAAAAAGGTAATTCCAAAAGATCACATACTGTATAATTATATTTATATAACATTCAGGAAACATCAGGATTAGAGAGATGGAGAATTGGTTAGTGACTGTCAGAGGTTAAGAATGGGGGCAATAGAGGGTGTGATTTTAAAGGGATCATATAAAGAAAACTTGTGGTGAGGGAAAAGTTATGTATCATGATTATGATAGTTACACAAACCCAAACATGTGATAATATTGCAGGAACCACACACATACAAACAAATAAGTTCATATAAAAACCGGTGAAATACACAAACTAAATAACTGAATAAATGCTAATAAATGCTATGGACTATAACAATTTCATTTTCCTGTTTTGTTTTTTTTTAAATTGAGTATAAGACATTGTCATTGGGAAACGTGGAAAGGTACTTGTGACCTCCCTGGGTAGTCTATTAAACTTTCTACAAATTTATGATCTCAAATTTAAAAGTTAAAAAGACTGTGGACAAAGACTTAGAGACAGGTGCAAAAATAAAATCCTCTTTTGCAACCCAGAACTCATTGCTAAGTATGAGTTTTGATACATCTAAGAAGGAATATTAAAAAAAAAAAAAGTTAAAAGTTAAAAAGAGGTTGGGTACAGTAGCTCATACCTGTAATCTTAGTACTTTGAGAGACTGGGGTTGGAGGACTGGTTGAGGCCAGGAGTTCAAAACCAACCTCAGTAACATAGCAATACTCAAGAAGAAGAAGAAGAAAAGAACAATTAGCAGGGTATGGTAGGGTATGTGGGGAGTCCCAGCTATTTGAGAGCTTGAGCATGAAGCAGGAGGATTGGTTGGACCTAGGAGTTTGAGGTTGCAGTAGATAGGATGATGTCATTGAACTCTAGCTTAGGGAAGAGAGTTTAAAAAACAAACAGACAAACAAAACAAAAAAAGTTGAAAAGAGATTGTAGACTAGAATAAAGAAAAGATAAACAAAATATAGTCATATGCTGCTTACAGGAAACCCACCTAAATCACAGAAGTACAAGAAACCTCACTAAATCAGCTAACTGGTGAAAACAAAGATATGGGAGAAAATGTGCTAATGTTAATTTTAAAGAGCTGATAAAACTTTCTTAATATCAGACAAAGCAGATATTAAGATAATAGCAAAATATGGAGAATCCTCAAAGACCTAAAAGTAGAACTTCCATTTGATCCCATAATACCATTACTAGGTATCTACCAAGAAGAATAAAAATCATTTTACCATAAGGACATTTGCACAAGAATGTTCACTATAGCTTAACTCACAATTGTCAAGAAGTGGAAACAACCCAAGTGCCCATCAATTCATGAATGAATAAATAAATTACAGTGTATATATATTCCATGGAATCCTCTTCAGCCATAAAAAAGAGAAAAGACTTTACATCTTTTGTATTTACCTGGATGGATTTGCAGAACATCCTTTTAAGTAAAGTATCATAATAATAGAAAAGCAAATATCCAATGTACTCAAAACTGATATGAAACCAATAAATAAACAACTACATGCCCATATTAGAGAAAAACACAGCCCCAATCAAGTAGAGGGAGAGAAAGAAGGGAGGGGGTTTGGTGTGCTACCACCTAACAGGCACAACGTAGGCATATATAGCACATGTCCTGAGTGAAGGGTTCACCTACAACTTGGACTTTACCTAACAAACATGAATGTAACCTCATCGTTTGTGCCCTCATATATCCATATAAAAATTTTTAAAGAAGGGAAGGAAGAAAAAAATAAAACGCCCACCCTAAGGTCAGGAAAAAAAAAAAGATAAAAGCAAAAAAGGTAAATAAATAATACTATAATGCTATAATAATAAAAAAGATAATCCACCGAGAAGATATAACAAAATTGTCAAAAACGACATAAACAAATAAAACTTGGCATCTAAAATAGAGATAGTTACACATGCAATTTTTGTAAAAACTAACTAAATAGCATAGCACAAAGGAAGTCTCAATAATATACATAACCTCATAGTTATGCACAATCAACTTAAAATCAAAAAATGAATGGTCAGGGGTGGTGGCTCATGCCTGTAATCCTACAACTCTGGGAGGCTGAGGTGAGTGGATAACATGAGCTCAGGAGTTCTAGTCCAGGCTGAACAAAAGCGACAGCCTATCTCTACTAAAAATAGAAAAACTTGCCAGGCTTTGTGGCAAGCACCTATAGTCCCAGCTATTTGGGAGGCTGATTGCTTGAGCCTAAGAATTTGAGGTTGCTGTGAGCTGTAGAGCCATGGCTCTAACCAGGGCACAGAGGAGACTCCGTCTTTAAATACGTACATACATACAGACATAAATAATCAAAATTCCGATTTATTTGGAAACTTTAAAGCCCACTATAAATCATGGATAAAAAAATAAAATAGTTCACAAGAAAGATCACAGCATATTCGAAGCTGAATACCGGGCCACTAGATAGGGCCATTCATGTTGTAGCTCACACAACTCTAAGGGATGCGTGTGAGTGGTGCCCCCTAGAGTCCTGTCAACACCGCAGCAGCCCTGAATGTCATGGAAACCCTTCAACACCAAAACTTCAGCAAATGCAACTATGGCCATGGCAAGAGACAACTTTCTAACACTAAATGTGTTCATGGAATAAAACAAACAAACAAACCCAAACCCTAAACCTAAGATGTATGGCTGAAAAATAGATGAACAGAATGTTCAACTCAAGAAGCTAGACAGAGGCTCGGCGCCTGTGGCTCAATGGTCTAAGGCACCAGCCACACACACCTGAGCTGGCGGGTTCGAATCTAGCCCGGGCCCGCCAAACAACATTGATGGCTGCAGGCCCCCCCCGCCAAAAAAAGAAGCTAGAAAGAGAACAACAATACAATAAAAATAAGATGAAGATTTGCTGAAATAGAAGGCAAAGAAAAATAGCTGTTGGAGCTATAAGACCAACAACTTCTTCCATCTTTTCTGTAAGAAGGCTGATAAAATAGACAAAACTTTTCAAACTAAGTTGAGAGGCATTTTTTCATTCTTCTCAAGATCACATGGAATACAATGTGGAACTTTAGAATTATTTGCATTAAAGACTGAAATAAGGGCCAGGCATGGTGGCTCACGCCTGTAATCCTAGCACTTGGGAGGTTGAGGCGGATGGATTGCCTGAGCTCACAGGTTTGAGACCAACCTGAGGAAGACCAAGACCCAGTCTCAAAAAAAATAGCCAGATGTTGTGGCAGCCGCTTGTAGTCCCAGCTACTTGGGAGGCTGAGGCAAGAGAATTGCTTAAGTCCAAGAGTTTAAGGTTGCTGTGAGCTGTGATGCCACTGCACTCTACCGAGGGTGACAAAGTGAGACTCTGTCTTAAAAATAAAGACCGAAATAAGGCAAGAGTGCCTATTATCCCAGCTTTAAGTCAACATTATTTAATCAATAAAATAAGACAAGAAAAGGCAATCAGAAAGGAAAACAATAAATATATATTTGTTTTATCCATGAATGCCTACATGGATAGTTGAAGATAAATTTCAGAAAGCCATTTCAAATAATAGTGACAGCAGGTCCGTTAAACACAGATCAATATAAAAATATTCAATTTTGGCTCGGTGCCTGTGGCTCAACGGGCTAAGGCACCAACCACGTACACCTGAGCTGGCGGGTTCGAATCCAGCCCGGGCCCGCCAAACTACAATGACAGCTGCAACCAAAAAATGGCCAGGCGTTGTGGCAGGCGCCTATAGTTCCAGCTACTTGGGAGGTGGAGGCAAGAGACTCTCTTGAGCCCAGGAATTGGAGGTTGCTGTGAGCTGTGATGCCCCAGCACTCTATCCAGGGTGACAGCTTGAGGCTCTGTCTCAAAAAAAAAAAAAAATTCAGTTTCATGGATATTAATCAGTTAGAAAATGTAAAAGAAAAACAACAAATTCTATATAGTAGGTAGTATATAGTAATAGTAACAAACTCTATAAAGTAGGTAGTATAAATCAATAATAAATTAAGTAGGGCAGCGCCTGTGGCTCATTGAGTAGGGTGCTGGCCCCATATGCCAGAGGTGGCAGGTTCAAACCCAGCCTTGGCCGAACTACAAAAACAGAAAAATAGCTGGGCATTGTGGCGGGCGCCTGTAGTCCCAGTTACTCGGGAGGCTGAGGCAAGAGAATTGCCTAAGCCCAAGAGTTGGAGGTTGCTATGAGCTATGACACCACAGCACTCCACCAAGGGTGATAAAGTGAGACTCTGTCTCTACAAAAGTAAATAAATAAATAAATAAATAAAGTACACTACCTCTCTCGAGAAAATGGCATCTTTTTGAAGAGGAACATTACAGTACACCTGACTAAAGGAAAGACAAATTATGTTCATGAACAGGAAGGACTCAATTATGAAGAAAATAATTTTTCCTACATTAATCTCTAAATATACTGCAATTCTACTCACAATCCCAACTGTGTTCTTTGTGGAACCAGAGCAAGCCAAACCTAAAACTTATAGGAATAAACAAAAGCCTCAGAGAAATTAAGACAATTATGAAATAAAAGTGGAGAGTCTACTCAACGGTATATCAATATTCATCATAAGAATGCTTGAAACATGGAGTTTGAGATAATTAAGTAGGCCAATGGAACACATTAAAAGTCCAGAAAGACACATACAGATCTTGAGTATATGAGAAGTAGCATTAAAAATAATAGGAAAGACAAGCCATCCAATAACTGTGTGGGGACACTTTACCACCTTTAAGAAAAATAAAATAAGACCGAACAAAAATTAGATCTCTACCTCACACCATATACAAAAAAAAAGTCTGGGCATACATGTATTAAAGATCAATGCACAAAAAGCAAAGTTTTAATATACAGAAGAACCTCCATAGTGGACAATCTGTCTACATTGACTTTTTTTTTTTTAATTAAATCATAGCTGTATACATTAATGCAATCATGGGGTACAATATGCTGCTTTCTTTTCTTTTTTTTTCAATAAATCATGGTTGCATACATAAATGCAATCATGTGGTACAATGTGCTGGTTTTATATACAATTTGAAATATAATATGCTGGTTTCATATGCAATCTGAAATATTTTCATCAAACTGTTTAACATAACCTTCATGGCATTTTCTTATACATTTACCTCCTTAAGTTGACATAATTTTCAAGAATGCATCCCATGAATATATCAGGACAGTAGGCCTAGTTACTTATGTTGACCACCTCCATATATTGACCAGTTTGTTACAGTCCCTTGGGTGGTCGATTTACAGAGGTTCTATTGTATTTGGAAAAAAAAAAAATACTTATGACCTCAAAGGTTGGAAAGTATTTCTTAAAGAAGATACAAAAAGTGAACACCATATAAAATATTAGGATATGAGGCTGGGCACTATAATACCAGTACTTTGGAAGGCTGAGAGAGGATTGCTCAAGGCCAGGAGTTTGAGACTGGGCTGGGTAACACAGTGAGATATTGTCTCTACAAAAAAATTTAAAAAATTTGCCAGATGTGCACATGCTTGTAGTCCCAGCCACTTAGCAGGCTGAGGTAGAGGAGGATTGTTTGAGTCTAAGAGTTTGTGGGTTCTGTTGCCCACTGTACTTCAGCCTGGGCAACAGAAAGACACCTCGGGTCTTTAAAAAAGAAGGAAAAAACAAATATCCCCCCACCAAAAAAAAAAAAACAGAAAAGAATTCATGGATATGGCTTCTTCTTCAAAAGAAAAATTGATAAATAGTGTGAAAACACAAACCAGCTATTCCTTTATCCATCTTTCCATCCATTTAGCTATTGAAGAAGGCCCTTCAAATCAATAAAGAAAAGTATATACACAATCACATGAACAGAGGACATGAATAGGTACTTCAGAGGAAAAAATGAAAAGATGCTGACTAATGTGAAGGCCGGAGACAGTCTAATTCAGGCCCACAGAGGAGGAAAAACTCATTTCCATTCAAGTTGGGGAGAGAAGGAAAAAGATGGGAGAGGGGAGAGGGGTTTGGGGTGCTCCCACTTAGGGGGCACAATGTAGGGGTGTATGGCACTCCTTAAAGAACAACTTGGCACTTTGTAGATTTGAAAGTAATTATCCAACAACTATTACAGAGAGACAAGGAGCAAAATGTTCCTTTAACCTCGTTTGTAATAAATATCAATCAGCTAGAGAATGAAGCCATAAATGGTGGGATACATTTTATAATACTATGCATCAGTGAAAATGATAATTCCAGCTCCAGATTTCTTAAAAGGATTCCAGAGCTACAGAAGTCACAATAGAATGTGAAAAACATAACAAGGAGCAAAAGGAGAAAATAAAGCTGTTTTTCAATCCTGCAAGCCCTATTCTTTTGTAAGATAATAAGTTTCTGCAGCTACCTCTTTGTGAGAGGAATTTCCTTGAAGTTATAATTAGAAATGATACTGTTACAGTCCTCATGGACCCCAATCTCTTTTGATATGGGTTGGCCTGGACAAATGCCAGCACATGTGGTTACCCAATTTGTCCCATAATTTCTTCTGGCAAACAGCAACAACAACTTGTTTTTTTAATTTATAAAAAGTAGCTAAGTCTATCCTGACTGCAAGGGTCAAGAATATACCAAGAACTTTATGAAGAAAGTTTTACTTTGATATTCTTAAAATGCTAAAAAAACACACTCGAATTCATGTTGTAATCAGCAACCCCTGCTCTCTCATTGTTCTGAGCCCAGTCCTTTGAGTCTGAGGCTAGCAATATTGAAAAAGGGAGAATCTGCCAAAAATACAGGCTAAGAACTTCTGGTCAGTTATCAGATTCTGTTCACAATAAAGATTTGTAAGGGGAATGGAATTTAGATACCAAACATTTCCTACCATTAAACAGAATATTTGCATGGATGTGCGGTACCCTGTAACTTCAGCAGTGCTTTTGACTCTATGGTGATAAAACCTGCAGTAATTATCCTAAAATGGGTCTAGAGAAAACAGTTCTGGTTGAAACTACACTTGGCAGTCTGGATGTTGGTGAGAAAACTGCTCAGCACTTAAGAAGGTGGGGTGGGTCCTCAGTCTTCATCCTTTCAAGTTGGACCCCACAAGATCAAATTTCCTCCAGACTGCTGACTAGTGTCATTAGAATGGGTTATCGTCATCATGAGTGACAAGCATTTGTACAGTGCCCTTCATTAGCCAGGAAAGCAGCAGTGAGTATAGGAGAAAGCTCAGACTTTAGGGACCGAAACGTGCCAATCTCAGTTCTACTACTGACTAGCTGGGTGAGTTTTTATAGTTTTTTGACTTCTCTAAGCTCAGTGAGGGATAATCAAACAGGAATGGTCAATGACATCTGTCTTTTAAGGCTTGCTTGTATGGATTAGAAGCAACACGTATGAGGTGCTCTGCTAGTAGACAACGGTAAGATGCAGCAGCTATTACAACTAATGCATGTACTAAGCAAGTATTGCTTTTAAAAATGAACTATATTCCAGACATGCCACGAAGTGCCAAGACTGAAAACAGCTGGCGTTCTGGTTGCAGGACATACAAACTAATCACAACATAATGTGAACCACAGAAATGTGTATTAGCAGCAACAAGAACTCTGAAGAGTTCTGTCTGCCTGTGAGGTTAGGAAGACTTCCCAAGAGAAACAAGTTAATATTAAACTGAGACATCAAGGATGAACTTCACACGAGGTAGGACTTAATTTTATAGTTGGGAAGCTGAAGGTCATGGTGGACTGATATTGTTATTAAGTGGGGATACTACTGACCAGGCCCCTGTTATTCAGATTCTGGGTAAAAACCGAGTACTTTGGACTCCAAAATATATACCTTTGAGCTATGAAAATATTTTTGAAAAATGCACAACGTTCATGCTTTAATATCCACTCCTTACCCTCCCACTCCACTTAGTCCCTTGAATTTGAAGCTAGAAGTATGAGAGAGGGGAAACTTGCTGATATTATTACTATTATTTATATAACTATTTGGTATTAATATTGCATCATATTACCTTAGATTATTTCATTTAAAATTTGTTAAAGAACAAAGTTAATGTCTATAAAAATTTCAGTTCTCAAATTCCAATAATTCCCTTGAAAGGAGTAAGTTATCCAGGATTTGAGTACCAAATGACATAGAATTCTCTAAGTGAAATCTTCTAATGTTGTATGTTGGAAATAATTTTTACAAAACAGTAGATTTTAAGACTAAGAGTTAGGAAGTCATAAACATAGGAATTACCATCTTTTCAGGCAAGTGAATAAACTATAGAGTATTTACAATTCTGAAAAATTGCAGAGAAACAAGTTTCTTGGCATAGCAATTCCCCAGAGAGCAGGTGTGGGTCCAGGCATGCCATTTGCCATCATCTAGAAAGAAGATTGTTTATTTCATGTATTTGATTTGGGGATTTATGATAGATGAATTAAAGGGAAGTATCTTAAGTTTGCTTACTCTGACATATTTCAAAATATCAAACATAATACCGACACCTTCACTTACTAGATCAAACATTTTAAACTATGGCTTGGTACTGAATTGATACATCAGCTATTAATGACACGAAAAAGATCTTTTTCATACACTCTGTACACCAATCATTATATCCGATTAGAGTCATATCTCAAAAAGCAGTCTCCATTTATATGACACGTACTGATGTCTTATACAAAAGTTCTGAACAATAGTCACTTCTTACGACCATGGGCCAGATCTCCATAATAATCACTGCATTTAACCCTAACAATGATGTTTCAGGTTTTGTTTTGGTTTCACAGATGGGGAGAGTGAGATGATACAAGTTCCCAAGGATGGGCTCGGCGCCTGTGGCTCAACGGGCTAAGGCGCCAGCCACGTACACCTGAGCTGGCGGGTTCGAATCCAGCCCGGGGCCGCCAAGCAACAATAACAATTGCAACCAAAAAAAAAATGGCCAGGCATTGTGGCGGGCGCCTGTAGTCCCAGCTACTTGGGAGGCAGAGGCAGGAGACTCGCTTAAGCCCAGGAATTGGAGGTTGCTGTGAGCTGTGATGCCACAGGTCTCTATCCAGGGTGACAGCTTGAGGCTCTGTCTCAAAAAA
>CAUYRH010011004.1:0-15745 GCA_963574655.1 Perodicticus potto | reverse complement strand
GCACGAGGCAGCCTATGGCATACCTTCCAGGTAGTTGAAGATGGTACATAGTCTGAAGCAAAGCATAAGAAAATAACTGGAGTTTGGTGTTTTCTGTATTCTTTTCTGTAAATCAATTCTGCCTTATCACGGACGGGTGGGAGGGGGGAAATAATGTAATGAAGAATAATAAAATACATGTATTTTAAAAAAAAAAAAAAAAGAAAGAAAATAACTGGAGTAGTTCTCTCTATTCAATTTCAGTGCAGATGCTACCTGATTGGGTTCATAGTAGCTTCATCAGTAAAGTTGTTATTTACACACACATATATTTGTGTGTCTTAGAGAACATACTACATTTGGGAGCACTGAATTAGTTTATTATAATAGCATGCATAAGACACAGCGCAGGCGTTGAGATCAGTTATGCACCAAGTATCTTGGAGTAGATTTCTGCCCAGAAGATGCGAGATGTTTTCTATAATGGCAAGTTACTGAAACGCTTGTGTTTGGGAAGACTCCTGGGCTCAGTGTGGCATCAGTCCAGTTTGGGTGACCAGCCACCAGTTTGGACTGTACTCTCCTAATCTGACCAGTGAGGAAGTCGGAATGGGGGTTAATCCCGGACTGATGATGAGTGAGATCCATTGACTCTGTAGATTTAAATAAGACCTGAGTAAAATTATCCATTATTGTTTGGAAAACAAAAGTTTAATTTGTAATTTTTTCCTCCCTGACAAAGCAGGTGCTTATTTTGGTTGATGGAAAGACTTACTCCTTGTTCACTTATTTTCAATAGTTATTAAAATCTTACTTAAAAACTAAATACATTAATCCTGCACAGGTTATTTTCCTTAATTTTTTCACCTGAATATATTGGTTTTGAAGTCATATGTTTCCTGATTGTATATATTAATAATATGACAATTGTTCTAACATAAGATTTTGCCTTGGGCAAATATAATTATGTTTTCCCTTGAGGCTGTCACTCATAATTTTGTTACTTCTTTGAAAGTAAATAGAGAAAAATATATTATGTCCCCAAAGAATATTGAAAATACTAACTCTAGGGTCATGGAGTAAGCTTTACTTCAGGAAGACAGAAAGAGGTGAAGAAATTTTTGACACAAAATTCTGAATAAGGGATGTGCCTGAAAGAATTTTCCTTGTGAAAAGAAAAGTTCATAAAACTGTCTGTATTTGATACATATTTTAAAAATGTACATCAGTTTTAGAAGGTTTCATAAGCTTTGGAATTTTATTTCCAGCATGTTCAAATACTATATTTTTGGTTTGAAAAGATTTGATATTTAATATGTAAGTGAATTAAGTCTTAATGATTCTGTTTGAAAGTAGGTATTTGCTCCTGTTGTTAAAAGTTGACAGCTTTGAACCACAGCTTTTATATGACTCAGTCTTGGCAGTGTGGGACTCAGGTGTTCATTTCGCCCCCCCACTTGTTTTTCCTCTGTGCTGTTCCACCTGTCTTTGATTCATATTTTCATCTACCAAATTTTGAAAGCTGTGTAATTTTTTCTGTGATTCAAGTAAATATCTGTAGCTTTGTTTTAAAGATTCATAAAACTGAGGTATAAATACTTTTAATTTTTTTTATTTTCAAATTTTACATTACTTTTAATTGACAAATAATAGTCATATATTTATGATGTGATGTTTCATCGCATCACCATGCTGTGTAATATGCAGGGAGATCATCAGAACTTACTTCTGTCTAACTGGAACTTTGTAACCTGTGATCACCATCTCCGAACACCCACCCCCACCCCACCCCCCAGTTCTCACCATTCTGCTTTTCTACACATGGAAAAGTTCTACATTCTACTTCTGTTCCACGCTCTATTCTGAGTTCTTAGAAAGTGTCTACTGACTTTTAGGTTCCTCATGTGGTATTTGTGTAGTGCTTGGCTTATTTTACTTAGCGTAATGTCTTCTAGGTTCATCTGTGTTGTCATGAATGACAGAATTTTCTATCTCTTTAAGGCTGAATAATACACCGAGTGTGTATATGACACTCATTTAATCCATTGTTCTATTGGCGGGCTCTTTAGTTTTCATATCTTGGCTGTCATGAATAATATTATAGTGAGCATGAGAGTTCAGACACCTCTTTAATGTACCTATTTCCGTTTCTTTGACTAGAAGAGATATAAGGATTTTAGCTGGTTTACAGCGCAAAAACAAAACCCATATGGTTTCATGGCATCATGGGTTTATATATAAAAATTATAGTTTTTGCTTTTTTTTTTTTTTTGTAGAGACAGAGTCTCACTCTATCGCCCTCAGTAGAGTGCTGTGGCATCACACAGCTCACAGCAACCTCCAACTCCTGGGCTTAGGAGATTCTCTTGCCTCAGCCTCCCGAGTAGCTGGGACTATAGGCGCCCACCACAACACCCTGCTATTTTTTGATGCAGTTTTGCCGGGGTTGGGTTTGAACCCGCTACCCTTGGTATATGGGGCGGGCACCCTACTCGCTGAGCCACAGGCACCGCCCGTGTTTTTGCTATATTTTTATGTCTAATGAATGATTTCAAATAGTTCTGCAGAAAAAATAAAAGTAGCAGGCACACTTAAGTTCTTAAGTACAGCTACCTGTAATTGCCAGGTTGACAGTGAACACTAGCATTGTCTCAGAAGAAAATGGTATTTTAAAGGCTGCAATGAAAACCTGTAACAAAGAAAGCTAAGTGACCCAGAGCAGTTACAGAAGGGCCCCTGAAGTCCAGAATAGTAGATATGAATTATAGTAAGTGCTGGGAAGCTGAGTTCTACTATAATTTTTATATATAAACCCATCTTTAGATTAGTAAATTACAAAAGCACTAGTTCTGCATAGAGGCAGTATGTTTTCTGAAAATTCAATCAGTACTGTTGAGAGATGGGCCTGGATCTTGTCGTGGAAATGTTTTTACTTTAATGGAGTGAGAATCTGCTCGGTGGAGTGTGACATCGTTCTTCGTCCTGAAAGTTGACTTGTATTTAAGGCGATAATATCTGCTATCACAGCTGAGAGTGGAGGGAAACAATTCATTATGTTCTTTCATTCCCTTGAAATTTGCTTTAAGTACTTTTTCCATATCAGAATGTGTGTTTAGATAACAAGTCGAGATGTGTGCTTGCAAAGATGGCGTAATATTGCTCTGGGTTCTGCTTATCATCAGCATAAACATTAGAACTCAAGAATGAATTGAAGGGACATTTGAAGAAATCTGTTTTGTTTTATTGTTGACACAGAATTAATTTGGGATGGAATCCAGGTGGCTTTATAATAAATTCGTGTGATAGTCAAGAAAGAGGGGAGCTATTGATTTGGGAATAGTAGTAGCAAGAATGTTAGTAATAAGAAACAGTTCCCTAACTGGACCTTCACAAAGTTGACGTGTACCACCACATTACATGCTAACAATGAACTTCTAAAATAAGTGAAGTAGGCTCATTTTACAGATGATAAAACTAAGACTTTGTAGGTGAAGGTGTCCAAGACTTCACAGCTTACAGATACCTCTGAGATTCTTACCGAGGTCTTTGTCTCTCTTTAGACTCTGTCTTTTATTAAAACTATTCAGCTGTGTTGCTACTTGTCTCAAACCCCGAATCATTCTCTTACAACAGGAAGCTCTGAAGCAGTGAATAGAGGTAGCCATGATGATAGGAGTAGAGGGTTTTAAGGAAGGAATGACAAATAATGGGAAATTTTCAGATTTCCGGAACAAGATCATTGGTCTCAAATAAATTTAAGAATAAATAAGCATCATGGTTAATAGTATAGTTTAGGACCCATGGTGTTACATTTTCCTGAATGTCTGTTGCGTAGTGAAATAGGTACAAATAGTAGTATCAGATTCCATTTTTCATTAGCAATTGCCATTTAAGAGTCTAAGGTAATGTCAGAGACTGGTGTGGCTCACGTGGTCTTATGAAATTTTCCTAAGGCCAGAAATGTCATCCTGAGAGCAAGGAAACTAAGTAAGCATCTGTGTTGCTAATTCTAAAATGGTTGTTGCAAGTAAAGCTTATTTACATGAGGGAAAAAGATTCTTTTTAAGACAACCTTGTTATCTTCCAGTTTTAGCCCTTCCTACAATGGTTACAACCAGATTTATTGTTAAAAACAGGGCCAACTTGTCACTGCAAAGCCTGTGTTCTACAATTTAGAAGCTGTCTACCTGGGCAGGTTTCTCTTGTCATGAATGTGTAGTATTTAGTACCATTCAGTTGAATGTCTTGGTGTTTGGGCTGTCTTTATAGCCAGTATCAAAAATGAGATAAATACCGAGATTTGCATTGATCTTCTCCATCAGTAGTGTGACAAGTCTTTGAGCTGTTTATCACCCCCCTTTTTTTTATCCTTTTGTGGAATCTTTTCCTTAAACACCATGTGGTATTTGAGTAGACTGGTTTCAGTTAATGGTGAGTAGTGGATAGTGGGTTTGAGGAGGGGAGTTTGGTGCCAGTGGAATCAAGGAGACTGATAAGATTAAATCATGGACTAGAAAGGCCTTGGAAGTCTGGTCTGAGTCTTTTTTGCCCATTATTATATATCTAGCGCCCACCACATGGCCTGGCACACGATAGCTTAGTAAATATTCAAAGGGATTAACTAGTGAAATGTTATTTCCCTGTCAGTTTTTTACTTCCTGTCCTCATATCCTTCTTGTTGTGACAGATCTATAGGACGACTTTTTTATATTCAGACAAAGCTGTAGAATAGGTAACAGATCAAACAACCTTATGGTGTTGAATTCCTGGGAAAGATTTAGATTGACTGGATCTTGTTGTGAGAGCACAGGGGATATCTTTAGAATTTAGAATTCTTGTCTTTTATTCACTTTTATTGATCCAGTTTTCTTCCCTGAAAAACAGTCATTGATATACTAAAGAAAGATACATGTCTGTCTTCTTTCCAGTGTGATAGCTGGGGACTCGGTTCCCTACCAGGCTGACACAGTTGTCTGAGACTCGTTCAAGTGGGTCATGCTTCCATAACCACCTAAAAAATGAGTTATATTCCTAAATCTACAAATTTTCAAGTATCACTGTAGAATGAAAAAGGTTAAATGCATAGCCCTGACTGGCACGAAGTGCATGCTTCGTGGTGTTTCTTTTCTTCTGTTTCTTTTCTGATAGTGGAAGAGAAACCGAAAGAAGTATAATATCTAGAAGGGAGTATTTTGTACCTTGAAATGTGATTTTCTGTTTTTCTGTCCCTTGTGAAACTGATTTTCATTATTGAACTTCATGTTCTCCTTCTGCTTAATCATTTATAGTGTGGCAGAACTGAAGATAAAATTTTCCCTTTCTTGTGGCATAAAATAGCTGTTGGTATTTTTCTCCTCAAAAAAATGAAATAGGAAAAACAAGGAATTTAAAGCATTCGAACTACATGTAATTGGGAGAGGGTCGGCCTCAGTTATTGAATCTAATATGTGGTAAAATTCAATTATACTTTCTCCCTTAAGTCATTGTTTTCCAACCTTTAATCTTTATATGATGTCAGAAGCTTTATTTAATTTTTTTTCTACTACAGCAAAGAATATGCTGTCTTCCCTATATCCATTTATAAGTTTCAAATTACCATAATTCTGCATCCTGTTTTCCTGTGCTTCTCTTGAAAGGCTAAAGTTACAGTCTGGGGTCTTTTCAGACAGAGCACTCACATAGCTTTTTCAGATAAGAAAGAAAAGTTTTCTGATGTTTCACCTTAAATGTTTTTCCCTTTGTTTCACCCAGGGTTGAAAGCTTGTTGTATTTAATGAGATTCCTCATCTGTCTGAGACTCGTGGTAAAAAACATAAAAGAGAAAATTTTCTTATTTACACCTGCATGTGGATTCTGATAGCCAGTCGAAACTGAAATTTAAAATATCCATTAGTGACTGTAATACATTAATACTGGAATTCAGTAGAGATAGGAAATTGTCAGTATATTTTTTTCTTACATGGTTTAAATGGCTAAGTTAAAAAAAACACTTAGGATGGAGATTATTGTGTTTATTTGTATAGAAAGGTTGTCTTTGTTGTAAACATACTGAGTTTATTCTCTGCTACTTTGAAGTGCCATTTTCAAATACTCTGATATGTTGGGAGAAGGCCAGTTATTGAATAATTACAACAGAAATTTGTGTGACTGGTAAATGTGGCCAATTATATTTCTTCTGTGTAGGAGACTAACAAAAATTAAGTAATGTTCAAAAATGTCATCAGGATGGAAAGACCCATATGGTAGCAGATTAGGGCTACTGATGAAGGAAGTGACAACCTTTGTCCAAAACATGTTAATAGGGTAAGAATACTGCATAAGCCTACTCTACAAAGCCAAATATCTAATGCTCTAAGGGAGGAGTGCGGCGTGTAGGGGTGTGCCCGGGGTGAGGGAGTAAGGACTTGGGTTCTATGGACCCAGTTTAGTTCCAAGTCTGTCACTCACTACCTGAGTGACATCACTTGTTACTTAGATCTTCCCTTGTTTATCCATACAATGGGAATAATAATACCTTACGAGTAGTTACATAGGTTTAAACAGATAAAACAAATTGGTATGTGAAATACCTTGAATATTGTTAATATTTAATTCTGAATTATTACTGTAGGTAAGAAATAATAATAGTAATAAGATACTAATACACAAATAAAATTTTATGAAAGTACAATTTTATTCTCTGTAGTTATTTGATTTTTATATGGCTGTAGTCTTAAAAATAAGCAGCAAGACACTTGAAAGAGATTGTGATCTTTCATAGACTAACATAAAATACTGTTATGTTTAATTTTAGTATCTAAAGCAGGAAAACTTTTTGTGGGAAAAGAGAAGGGAGGTTAAAAAAAATAAATACATGTATCCTCAAGCCAAAGCCAGCTCTCAAACTGAGCTTAATTAGGATCAGTTATTAAAATTTTTCTTTAATATTTTGCTACTTTCATGTATTTTGTTGTCTCCAAATACACAAAGACAATCAGTAATTGGTGCCAACTTTTAAGAATTAGGCACAAATTGTTTAGAAACTGTTACACCTTAATTTGTTTTTCCTACAACGTGAGGAAACACTGACCTTATTTTATTTTAGTGGCAGAACAACTTTCATAATCTCATTAGAAAACCAATTCAGGGATAGAGTGTGATAATATAACTATTTCATTAATTGCTGCTTGCTGAAATAATGCTAGTTGCTGTTTCCTTCTGTTTTTAAAGTTACATCTGTTAATGTTTAATCCCTAAACCGTAATATTTTTATTTTTGAAATGTATTGGAAAAATCACTAGACTTGGCACATGAACACCCAGGTTTGAGGTCAGTCTCTTTCTAACTAAGCTCTTTGGCAATGAGTTTCTCCTTCTTCATCTTTCTTTTTCCTTTGTCTGAACTTGGTTTCTGGCACTTCAAAGTAATCTTTAGAATGTTTCTCTTGTATACTTGGATATGAAGTTTTACCTGACCCGTAAGTTGTATATTTTATTTGAAAGTCAGATTACTAACCATTTTCCCCAAAACTGGGGAAGAAGAATACTGTACCACAGAAACAGAATGATTTAACACGTATTACTTAGAGCTTGACACATACACAGCAGCTGTTTGAATTTGAACTTTTTAAAAAAATTTTTTTTTGAGACAGTGTCTTGTTCTGTTGCTTAGATCGGAGTGCAGTGGTATCGTCACGGCTCACTGCAGCCCCTGACTCCTGGGCTTAAGTGATCCTCCTGCCTTAGCCTTCTGAGTAACTGGGACTACACATGCCCACCACACTTTGCTAATTTCTATTTGTTTGTAGAGACAGGGTCTCACTTCTTGCTGCCTCCTCCTGCTTTGGCTTCCCAAAGTGCTAGAAAGTTGTGAGCTACCGTGTCCAGCTGAATTTGAAATTTTTGTGTTTCACTTGGAATTTAGCTTTCCTGCTGTGCAATGGGAACTATAGAAACAGAATCTGTTTCTGATTCTGAAACTCTGTGAACTTTCTTCCTCTTTAAATTAATGAATATTTAATACCCTTTGTGATTTTTTATGTTTTATGAATTAATGAGTATTTAATGCCCTTTGAGTTTTTTAATGTTTTCACTTTGTCGCAAAGGAGTCTATTAATGTAGATAAAGGATATAGTAGCATTCCTGTCCTCCGGGATGTTTAAGCAGCAGAGTAGCTCGGGTCTGTCTCCGGAGTGTGGATTAGTGTTGGTTTGTCAATTTGTAGAATGTTGTATATCTGTAAAGCATAATGGTAATGAAAGAGTGCTCAGGCCTAGAAAACATGTTCATTCTCATGTTAATATGTGTTTAGTGTAATAGTTAATCATAGTAGCATTTTCATTTAATCATGAAAAAGACATTTGTTATCTATTCACTTTTTACATTGACCTAATAGTTCACCAACATTAAAAAAATACATATAAATTGTTAGCTATGTACTTAGGATTGCGAATAGCCTTTTTTATTGTTAACACTTTAATTTTGGAGAGGAAGACAGGCTTTTTAATTTTAAGCAGCATTCATTTCAGTATTACCTGGGTCATTTAAAAAAATTTTAATATTATACGTTTCCTTCTTCTTACTCAAAAGATCTTGGTGTTGCATTTTTCTGTAGATTTTGTGATCGATGGAAAACAAATGGGGAAATTATAAAAGTAATTTAATGAAGTAGCATTCTTTATGAGAATGACTTTCAGTGTTTTTTCGAGAAAATATTGCCAGTTTCCAAAGAACCCCCAGAGTGAGGATTTTTCAGAGGATTAGGGAGAGAGTCATTTTTGCATTTTTTTCTTCTAGTCGCCGATACTGGTTGTGGACCAGTCATATATCAGACGTTATGTGAACCACTTACGTATTTTATGTAATTCTTACATCAACATTATAAAGTATGTGCTTTCATTATTTCCATTTTTAGAAGATAAAATATGTGCCAATCGTATAGTGGGTACTCAGTAAATATTTATTGAAAAACAAATTTCACCTATCAACTGGCTTTAAGAAATAAAACTGTAATGAATGTTGTACGTGTAATAGATACAAGTTTATATATTGCTGATTTTCTCCTCCTTCCTGTAGGAGAAAAGACTGAAAGAAAGGGAAGCCAGGAGAGAAGCTGGCAAGAGACAAGCAAAGGTAAGGTGCTTTGTATTTTTCCCTGATTCTATAATAGTATAATTGATAAAGGAGTTTCATGTTTCAGTATTTATAATATAAAATGAAATTTAAGTCTTTTTTTTTTTTTTTTTGGAGACAGAGTCTCAGTATGTCACCCTTGGTAGAGTGCTGTGGTGTCACAGCTCACAGCAACCTCAAACTCTTGGGCTTAAGTGATTCTCTTGCCTCAGCCTCCCAAGTAGCTGGGACTACAGGTGCCTGTCATGCTGCCAGGCTACTTTTTGGTTATAGTTGTCGTTGTTTGGCAGGCCCAGGCTAGATTTGAGCCCGCCAGCTCCGGTGTATGTGGCTGGCGCCCTAGCCGCTGAACTACAGGCGCTGAGCCAAAATTTAAGTCCTTTTCACTATACATTTTATATTTGTTTGTTTAACAGGACATTCTAATTGAATTCATTCCCATGTGGCCTATATTTACTTTTTAATATTCTTTTTCTTCCTTTATGATGCAGGATAAAGGAAGCCCAGTGGGCTTTCTCCCATTTGCCCCTGCAACCTTTTCCTATTCTATTTTGTGTCTGTTAAATACATAAGGCAGTAGATTCTGTGGGCCAGGACTGATATCATTCTCATCCCTGTCATCTTTAGAGAGGCAGCCTGTGTAAACCCAACTTGATAATAAGTAACTCTGAAAGCACGGGCTCAGCTCCTGGAATGCAGGCGAACAGCATTCTGTATCTCTCACTTGGTGTATTCTGTTAACAGTAATCTCCGGTAAGTGTGTATGTGGCTTTCCTCAAATCTGTATGTACAGGTATAAGCACCATGTGCTGCTGTGATTTATCTGACCTGTTGGCCACTGAACGGTGTTTAGTGTCTGCATCCTGAGGATGTTGAGTAGAAATGACTTCCTAGAGCCAGGGCTGAGTAACGTTATGTCAGACTCCTGTTCTGTCTCACTGTGCTACGTCTGAGCAACTGTGATTTCTTCCTGGGCGTTAGCAAAGCTCCAGCTCCCAGAGGAAGCCCAGAAGATTCTTTGCCATTTTTTTCCATGCTGGCCATAGCACTGATGGAGCAGGTCAGAGATGACAACTCATGCTGTAGTTCTGATGTGGGAAGCAGTTATTCTACAGTGTAAGATAAAAAGACTGCTTATATTTAGTGTAAAATATCACGCTGTCTTCCAGGGTGCAGCTGACTGCTAATCCACGTGGTGACTCCCGCATAGGCTTTAAAGCGCACACCCAAATCTCCATGGCAGGGAAATGAGAGCTTAGAGGCTGTAGTGGGAAAAAATTTAAATTTGAGAAGAAAGATCTGAAATCTAATGAAGGCATTTGATACTTATGAATATTGGATGTACAGCATAAAGTGAAACCTATTTTATTCAGTAGCAGACTCTCATTTCTGCAATTGTAAATGTAGAATGAATAATACAGTCTAGAGTTAAATAAAGCCCCGTTCCTTGCATTTCCTTTGTGTGCATGCATGCATATTTGTATATGTTACTAAATGTGGTTTATTTTTTATTCTCATTGATGCTGTATGCTTGAATTTTTTTTTTTTTTAATAGTGGTTTAAGCTATAAAAAATTGCTCTCGCCCTTGAGCCTGCCTCCTGGCTCCTCCTCCTTTTATTCCTCTATAAATTAGTGCTCATATTGGGTTTTAAGAATGTGTCAACTAGGAAAACAAAATTGTAAAGGCCATCAGAGTTGGGCTTCTGTATTGGGACTCATCTTTTTAAGCCAAACTTTTTCCTACATTTCTCACTCCCTCTGCTGTATTTATCTTGTGTTTTCTGATATCAAATAAAGGAAAGAGACTTTCTTTTCAAGAGAAGGTCTCATTTCTGCACAACCACTGGTAATGAAAAGAAGAGGCTCTGCAGCTGACATGGCTTTGCTCTCCAGCCTAGAGCTTTAAATAGAGAGAGGCTGCGTTTTGTTACTGCTCTGAATATGTGCATTGCCTCCATTTCACAGCCCTTATCTGAGTATTCAGAGATGGCAGCCCTTTTGTAGGAGTGTTATTACCAGAAGGGTAAGTGGCCTGTTGTAGGCAGGTCTCAACCGTTCCTCAAGACACTGAAGGCAGGCAGCAGGGACGGGTTCAGGCTGACTGACAGAGCCCATAAATTAGCTGAAACCAAACTTTTGCACCCAGCTTCTTTGCAAATGAAAGTGACAGAGGATGAAGGCTTTCATAGCTTTTCAGGTGCCTTTTGGAAACAGACCGGCAAGATATTAGGAATGACTTTGCATAGGGGAGATGGTCCAAAGTTCTGTGATATGTGAGAGGAAATATACAGTATGAAATCATTAGGTTTCTGCAAGTGTGTATGTGCGCTTTAAATGACAGATATGACTTGGTTTTTAAGTAAATACTGCCTTCTCTTTGATTGTTTTATTTAAACATCCTGTGTGACCTGAGAGTATTGTCTTCTGAGGAACTGTGGTTCAATTCCAGCTAACATCCCCTTGATCGCCGAACCTACAAGATACCCAAAAAGTACCTTAATAGAAAGTGGTATTTGCAGACTTAATTTAGCAGGAAATGCAGTCTTACTCCTTGGCAGCTATTTTAAGGAATCAGTACATAGAAACGGAAAGAGTGTGTGTGTGTGTGTGTGTATGATTCATATAACTGTCTTGGTACCTCATTTTGTGTTTCATGCAGAAAACATCATGTTACTGCAGAAGAAGAAATATAGAGGACACGATGTTTTTTAGAAATTTGGGGGAAAGTATTTAAAAGTTAATTCCATTATCTTTATTTCCCAGGAAATAGAAGGCTTAATGATAATATGAGTTTTCAATTTTAGAAATGATGATTACTGGTTATCTCTTCTCTGAATGAGTATTTCTAAGAAAAAATTGCTTTACAGTATGAGTGGGTAAAATAGAGTTGAAATGGACCTGTCAGGAATCTGACACAACATTTTGTTAAAAGACAGATCTAAAATCTGTCTAGAATATGTTATATGCAGTGTCAGGAATGGATGAGAAACGTGAAACTGCAATTCTCATGAAGGCTTACTTACTGGGTAACTAATATTTAGTGGTTTGGGAGATACAGGTCTTTGGGTATCAAAACTTTGTTTAGCAGAGAAATCTTTGAACTGCACAATAGAATTGCTTTTGATATGAAAAAAAGAAAAAAAAAACACTTGTAGCAGTGATCAACAGAACACATTGCTTTTTGGCTTCAGGAAGAGTTAACTAATCCTAGAAACATAGTTTTACCTCATTATCCACCTAGATTTCCTATTGCTTTGAGGGTCACAAGTGCTTGTGGTAATTCTGGTTGCTGGTAGGATTTTGCAGAAATGGTAAAGAAAAAGAACAATGGTGCTGAAACTTGAGGAAATAGGTCCTCAGAAATATCTCTGTGCTATCCTGCTTTTGAACAGAAAGCAGGATTTATTAAACCAAAGTATGAGGTTGAAGAAATTGAACACAAACTATAAAGGAGTGAAGACTAGAAAACAGCTCAGAGGCACATCAACACTGGCAGTTAAAAGTCGCCTTGACTATGTTGCAGATGCTTATAATTCTTGGAGAAGGTTATATTAACATAACTAAAATGATGTACATTTTGTGGTTGAAGTTATAGATACTATAAATTTATTTGTTTTTATCGTTCTGGTTTTGCTTCTTTATTTTAATGACCCTGGGCTACTTTATTTACTTAATAAATAGGGGTAATATTTTCTTGAATACCTAAAGTGATCTCAGCATTAACAGAAATACAGTTGAAGTTGGTTCGCTCAAAATGGGAGGTTCGGAGAAGTAGAAGTTATATAATTTTAGAATTTGAATAGACCTCAGAAGTTCTCTGGACTGATTGTCTAATCTGCTCATCTTTAATGACCTTCTTTGGCCCACCAGTAATTTCATAAAACAAAACTAAATTTATTCATTTGATATCTTGTTCTTCCTACTTATCTTTCTTATGTACCTATCTTTATACTGTTTTGGTGCTAAAGTACCTTTTCATTTATGAAATAATACTGATGATTTTTTAAAAGTCAGTATTACTTGACAAAGTAAAAATCCCATGTCAGTCATTTAAAATAAATTTTGAACTTTTTCTGATTAGTGAAATTGAAGAGTGAGTATGGCATCCACTTGTGCACTCCATTGGTTTCCAGTATTATTGTCACTGACCTAGGGCTCAGTAGATATGCTTTGCCACCCCTGGAAATGATGGATTCTCTGGGCGGGGCTCATGTTCCCATTTTGTCTTTAGCCAGAGCAGATCTCTTTTTTTATTTTTCTCTCTAAGAACATTGAGCTTCCAAGAAAGCTTTCTTTGAAAGATGCTTCTATGTAAATCTATACATATATAGTTAATATTTTTAAAGTGCTCAAATGAAGGCTAAAAGCAAGTTGAATGACCTGCCCAGTGCCGTTCACTTCTTCAGTGGCAGAACTGGGACGTGCTCCCAGGTTTCCTGAATCTTCCTTCCCTGTCACTTGGCCTCTGCTCTTGCTGTAGGTTATTACCCTCTTCCTTGCTTGTTTGGAGGGCCTGGGAGTGGCTTACAAAAGTCAATTTTATGTGTGATACATGGGCCAATGACTAGTTGTAGAAAATTACTAATAGAAAATATATTGAGTAAAGAAGGAACTCGGAGCTGAGATCTAGAAAGCGTGCTGTGTCTTAACGTTGCTGGGTGATCTGGGGCGTGCCAGCCACCGTTCTGGGCCTCTTCTCACCAGGTGCAAAAGGTTATCTTTTCTATGAAGATTTTTCTGGCTCTTTTTGATCTTACAGATTCTTGCTTTTATAATCCTTCTGTGGTCTCCTGTACACAGTGTCTCTCAAGAATTATAGTCCAATCTCTTTTGCTGAACCCTAGGACCTAGGTCCTATTTTTCTCTCTATCTCTTATCAATCATCACTGTGCCTTCTGGTTCGTAGATGGCTGTCTTCTCACAAACAGTGCTGCAAGGTCACCAGTAGTACTAGCTCAATTTTGTAGATGAGGACACTGAAGCTCAGGAAGTTTCAGTAACTCTTCCCACACAGTTAGGAAATGGCAGGGACAGGAATCACATGTCCTTTATATGACTCTAAAGCCTTGTCTTGTGTTACTCCATACATTATTTCTAAAGCAGTCACTTGTATTCACATTTGTGTCTTAAAAGATGAAATGGAAATTTCAGGTCAATACTTTCTTCTCCTACAATCACTATCCTTACAGTTCTCTTTAATAGGTGGGTATGTTAACAGGTAGAACTGTTAGTTGTATAACCTTTGGCAGATACAGAATATTGTAAATTTCCTGTTAGCTACTATAAAACCTGTGTAGTTAAGTTTTTTCCAAGGAAGAAATATTGTGAAATATCTGGAATCATTTCCAGCCCACAAAGATCAGTTAAAAATGGAATATTCTTCTATCTTCTTAGGTGGTTTTGTTGTATTATTATTATTATTTTTAAATACCAGTTTTCCCTGTGTCCAGGGTATCTTCTCTTTCATTGCCTTTTCCATTTTGCGCTGTTTCTTTTTGAAGCCTTTCCTGCCTCCAGGCAGACTGAGGAGTTGGTGTCCTATGTCACTGAGCTCTGCGTTCTTCTGCTGTGTTACGTAGCCAGACTGTGAACTTCTTGAGAGCAGCCACTGAGTTTTTTTTTTTTTTTTTTTTTGGAGACAGAGTCTTACTATGTTGCCCTCAGTAGAGTACTATGGCATCACAGCTCACAGCAACCTCAGACTCTTGGGCTTAAGAGATTGCCTTAGCCTACCAAGTAGCTGGGACTACAGGCCCCCACCACAACGCCCAGCTATTTTTTTGGTTGTAGTTGTCATTGTTTTTTGGCAGGCCCAGTCTGGGTTTGACCCCACCAGCTCCAGTGTCTGTGGCTGGCACCCTAGCCCCTGAGCTACAGACGCTGAGGCAAGCCACTGAATTTTTTCATAGGTGGCATGTAATAAATGCTCTGTACTTACTGACTAAATTGTTAATGAAATGGATGTGTGTAAGAAAATGTATTCATTCTCAAAGCTAACATTTTACATGTTAATGCTAAGTCACTTACAGGTTCTTTGAGATCCAGCATCTGTAGAATATAGTAAAATTACCGTTATGCTTTTAAATTTCTGCCACACTGTGGATGTATCCAACACACATAGGCCTTTTCAAGTTGTTCTCTGTTCCCTCAGCTTGTGTTAAACAAATCCATTAACTTGTCCTAAGAGTATAGATCAGTTGGCTTGGCGCCTGTGGCTCAAGTGGCTAAGGTGCCAGCCATATATACCTGAGCTGGCCGGTCGAATCCAGCCTGGGCTCGCCAAACAACAATGAAGGCTGCAAACCATCCCCACACCCCACCCCACCCCAAAAATAGCCAAGCATTGTGGCCGGTGCCTGTAGTCCCAGCTACTTGGGAGGCGGAGGCAGGAAAATTGCTTGAGCCCAGGAGTTGGAGGTTGTTGTGAGCTGTGATGCCACAGTACTCTACCCAGGGTGACAGCTTGAGGCACTGTCTCAAAAGAAAAAGAAAAAGTAATTTCTTTTCTTAGAGTTGATCTTTGACAAGCCAATTAAAAACATTCAGTGGGGAAAAGACTCCCTATTTAACAAATGGTGCTGGGAAACCTGGCTGGCGACCTGTAGAAGATTGAAATTGAACCCTCACCTTTCACCACTAACGAAAATAGACTCAC
>CAUYRH010011003.1:0-31844 GCA_963574655.1 Perodicticus potto | reverse complement strand
CTGCCGCCTCCACCTTGGCGGTGTCGGTGCGATGGCAGCGCGGGCTGAGGAACCAGCAGGCTGTATGATAGGCAAGGAGGGGGACCTCCAACCCCCCACCGGAGGCTCCAATAGCCACAAAGGCCAGACAACTGCCGAGGAGACACCTGCACCTTAATGTTTCCTTCAGTTTACACTTAATGACTAAAGACGGAACCTCCATTTCCGATGCCTAGGTCGATTACATGTGAATTTCCTAGGCCTCAATTCCATGAATGGACTCTGTCCATTCATAGATACATTCATTCACTTTGCCCCGGCGGAAGGAACTGTGTTCATTCATGGATACATTCATTCACTTTGCCCCGGCGGAAGGAACTGTGTTCATTCATGGATACATTCATTCACCTTGCCCAGGCGGAAGGGACTGTGTTTATTCATATCCTGGCCAAGGAATCCAAGCGCCTATATATACCCCGAGACTAAAAGCCTAAGAAGAGAGACGGGGAAAGACCAGGAGAGAAAGGGAGAGAGCTCTTCTCTCCCCACTTGAGTTCTTTCTCTCTCTCTCTCTCTCTCTCAGGAGCTTTAGTGTTTTTTGTGTTCTTTTCTGTAAATAAATTCTGTCTTACCACTGATCTGTGGTCCGCGGGTTTATTCTTCAAATCACGGAGACCAAGAACCTGAAATTCCGGCATCACTCCCACAAGGCACTCCTTCCAAAATACTAGCCTGATTACATCTCCTGGATTAAAAGCATTGTAGTGCCTGTGTAACTCTGGCCAGCAGCCATTAAGGTTTGGTTGCAAGCAACAGACAGAAATTCTCACTGATTTAGGCAAAAGATGAATTGCTGGAACTGCCCACAGGATGAAAGGAAAAGGTAAAGCCTTGAGAAGATCAGAAATCAAGCTGTCCTGGGATCTTTGGAAACAGGAGCAAATGGCCATCTTCGCAGAGCCAGCTGTGGAAATGAATCAGAGCAGTGATCTCCCTCTCCATGAAACTTCACTCAAGGGCCAATTTTCAAGAATAAAGTGTCTGATTGCCTGGAATTGATTCACACTCCTTGGCCAGAATACAGCCCTGATAAGACTCACCAAGACTGAAATTAGCAAGGAAAGGAAGGATTTTAGTAAGAGTTGCTAGCAGAAGAGGGGAAATAGATACTGTGTTAGAAAGGACAAGACCAGCCACTCCTGCACACTTCCAGCACATGAAGAATCTACACCAGAGAATTGCATCCAACAGGGCCAGGAAGGAATGGTGGAAGCATTTCTGGCCAACTAAGGAGACACAAGGATGACTTTTTAAACTGGAAGATAGGAGTCGCAGCCCTAAGGACTGTCAGCCTAACCCCAGTTTTCCCTCTTGTTTCTGGGCCACAGCTTCTCCTGAGGAAAGCTAAGCCCAAAGTGTGGTGCACAAAGGACCTTTTCCCAATCTCTTATTCTTCCCAACTCTACCCTACCCTTTTCCCAACCTTATCCTTCTGTCCTCTCCTCTTTACTTACTAACTACAAGAGTCCTTGGAGGAAAGTAAGGACTGTCTGCCCTCAGATCACCACTGCTCCACCTCTGATCTCAGGGATGAAGAAGGGAAAGACAGAGTGGAGAAGGTTTAAATGGAAAGTGACACTCACCTTGCCCTTACTTCTCTGTCCTTTCATTTATTGTCTGTTTTGCACACCACACACACACACACTGAGATGAGAGCTCCACAAGGGCAGAGGCTTTTCTGGATTGATCACTCACTGCTGTGTCCTCAGACCTGTTAAGAGTAACTGGCACATAGTAAATACTCAGGAAAACAAATATTTGGGACTGAGTAGCCTGGATGTAAAGTGGAGGCTACAACCCACCCTTCTGCCTTTGAACCTGAGCCAGACAAGCGAGATCAGCCTGGCCCTGAGTCAAATCAGAAATCAAGAATGGTGCAAGTTCTAGACTCAGCTGGAGCTGGGTCCAAGCCCAATCTGGCACCTGCAGGGCATGTCTGTCACCGGCCACTCTGAGACTCAGTTTTCTCGGTTTTCAAATGTGGATCACACCACCTACTTCATACCACTGTCGTGAGAATTAAATGTGTGAGATTGGCACACGGGCAGTGCTCCTCTCTCTGAGTGCCCTTATCTTGCTGTTGTTTTAATCAGATGGTGGGAACTGAATGCTGCATCTCCTGGGGCTGGAGTAGTGGGTATTTTCAGAAAGCATCCTGGAACATGCAATGCCTGGACCACAAGAAGAAGCGAAACACCGGCAGTATGGTACTATGTATCTACCCAGCAACAGGTCCTGGAGACGCCAGCAGAAAGGCTCCAGCACCCACTGCTTTGGCTAGGGCAAAGGCCAGCCACACTTCATTTATGCCTCTGCTTTGGGGATGAGACCAAAAGACATACGTAACAGGCAACTTTGGAAAGAGAATTTTATTAGCTTCATGTGAAACAGCTGCCATGGTCAAGACATGGATGGGGATGGAGCTCCAGGGGCTTCCAACCACTGGCATGAAAAGAGCCCATATGTTCTCCCCACATCCCTGGACCCGGGCGTAAGTGGAGTGGTCTCAAGAACCACACACCCCGCTTCTTGCCCCTCAGTGCTGGCACAGATTCAGGCATTCTTGCCGGACGTTGGGGTCTCCTGCTCTGTGGATATCTCTCCAAACAGAAAAATAAATCAAATCAACGTTCTAGACATTCAGATCAAGACTGACCTGGCACAACAGCCACTGTCCTGTATCATCAGCTGGGAACAAAATATTCTGAATCACTAATCAGAAGGTCAAGATTCCGGAATGCAAGATAACCCTGTAGATTTCATCAGGAGCTCCATATTCTAAAATGCCTATATTCCAAATCAACCAGAAATCTGACATTCTAGGTTGTCAACTAGGAACTCTGGATGGCCAAATGAGAACCACTCCTAACATTTTGAAGGGTTAACAAGGAATTCAGCATTCCAGAATGACAAACAGAATCACAATATTCCAGGTAATGAGTGAGACTCAAAATTCTAAATGTCAACCCTAATGCTCACCACGTCAAACCAGAGAACCAGCATTTAAGACCATTAATCCTGGCTTCGGCATTCTGGAATGACAAGCACAAAGTTCTCGCCGCCAGAATGCTAACCCCTGCCCCCTCAGAGCTCCGTGGATGGTCGCTGCACAGCAGGCTCACTGTCCTGATGCGAGTCGGGCACGCGGAAGGAAACATACGGACAGGTCTTGGTGTTGAGGCAGACCAGCTTCTTCAGTGTGGCCGTCTTGACAACGTTAAAGCCCATCTCACCACCAAATGTGCTCGGCTTCCAGTACTCTGGAGAACAGATGGGGTTCCCTAGGAGACCTTTGAGGGAAAAGGGCGCCCCAATCTCGATCATACTCTCCCCAAAGATGGAGTTCGGTAGGCACTTTTCCAGCAGCAGCCCTGGGTAGAACTCCAAGGCGTCAATGTCTCCATATAGCTCCTCCAGCTCCGCTGCCACCTCCTTCTCTCCTGCAAGGGGGAAAAGCTAGAGTCAGAGCTGTGGTACCATAAGGTCCATATGGGGGTGGGACCCTTGCAGGCCCACCTTTCTCCAAAGATAATAGGGACTCCAGGAGAACAATTTCAGAAATGGAGCATGTGTCCTAAAATTTGGCCTCATTGCCATTGGGGAAAAGGACCAGGAAGGGAAGCACACACTAACCTTCCTCCTGGATGGGATCAGAAAGCATCAGGGACCTAAATCTGTCACCAAAGAGCATGTGTCCTTTAGCAACTCATCCTATGTATCTGAGCCCTAGTTACCTGGTCATTACCACAGGGAGAATCTCCCATCTCACTTCCTTCACAGACAGGTTTCAAGGCTTTACTGCGGCCCAAGACTTTATTCTACTAGAGCTCATAGACATAACATATTCAAGCTCACACATAAATCCAGTGGCAGTGTTCCTTCTTCCCCTCTGGACTGTTTATCATGGGAGCTCACAGAGTTACAAAGATCGCTCTTCCGGGGGTACAGGGAACTCATCCACTGACCCCAGGATCTGCCCAATTCTGCACGACCCATGTGTTCACAGATAGTGATCCAAGGGGAGACAGACAAGGAGCTTTTCTACCCACTTCCTCAAATCCATCCTCTGTCACCACACATGATGTCACATGTGCTTCAGGGGCTTTCGTTTTCTGAGACAAGGGTTCCCACTTGAATGCCCAACATCTGGTGATCTTGGGGGAAATGATATATACACATCTACATGTATGTACAGATTCTTGGGTATCATCCAGGCCTACTGAATCAGAATCCCTGGGAGAGGCAGGGATTCTGAGATTTGGCATTTTAATCAGCTTTCTAAGTGATTCTTACACAGCTGGTCTATAAATGGGTACTTAGGAACCAAAATCTTTTGGGAAGAAACCAAGATTCTACACAGTTTGGCTCCAACCTCTCATCAGTCACCACCGCCAATATAAAATAAGCTCTTGCTCCAGCCACACCCCCGACTATCTCCCCCAATGAGCACAGTTGTCTGACCTCTAGGCCTTTGTACTTTCTGTCACTTTGCCTAAAATGTTCCTCGCTCTCTTTTCCCATGAAGAAATTCCTATTTATCCTTCAAACCCAGGTACAAAGTCACCGCTCCCTAAGTGGGGTTATCTGCCACCCCTCACCACCCCAACTTGGGCTTCTACTCTCCTTATAATTCCCACAGTGCTAGTGTTGGCCCCGAGCATTGTCCCATGCTGTTGTCTTGATGTCTCCCTCACTTTATTGTGAGTCGCTCAGGGGCAGGGACTGTGCCCAGGAAACAGCTGCTCACCTGTGAGCTCCTCGAAAGAGGTGTAGGGCTTCATGCCAAACCTCTTGCGGTACTCATTAAAGGGCTGCAGACGCATCTCCCGAGACTCTTTGATGACATCCACAGCCACATGCAGGACATGATGGTCCATGTTCCTGCCTCCGCCAATCTGCCAGGAGATAAGCACAGCAGTGGTCTAAAAGCCAGGCCAGACTGTCCTGTGTGAGGTCCCAGAAAAGAGCTCCACGTCACAAGTCTTTCTGAGCAAGAATGGAGAGGAGAGCACAGCTCAGGGCCTGCTACTGTCACGCTCTCTCGGGCAGCCCCTCTGAGTCTGTTTCCATCTTTGAAATGTGGAGTGGGCCAGGAAGATCTCTCTGGTGGCTTACCATCTCATACTGTTCCCTAATCCTTTGAATTATACCAACAGGTGGTGTAATCCCCTGTATACCAACAGGTGGTATAAAGGGAGGAAAAACAGCACTCAAAGCCCAGGTAACCTGGTGAGCTAAAGAAGACTCCAGAAAAAGAATGATTCATAACAGTTAAGTAGCATTGGTGCAAAGAAAGCTCTGTTGCTCCAGATGAAATGATAATGGTGAAGGGAGAGTTCTGTTTCAGTAGAACAATTACAATCGGACAGGAAAGAAGAAAAGTATAGTTGGATGAAATCATGAGGTTAGACAATTAAGTTCACGAACTCATCCTAGAGGAAGTACTACATACCTCATTGCTAAATATCACTATGGTCACCTTCAAAGTACTCCCCTTGGCCATCTGGTGACCATACTGACATTCAACAATGAGGTATCTAGCACTTTTTCTAGAATGAGTTCTTGAGCTTAACTGTCTGACCTTGTACACCTTGGAGCAAAGCAAGCAGAGACTGGTGCCAGCCCCAGCCTGGGGGTGTCGTGAACTGAATTGTGTCCCCCTAAAAAGATGTGATGAAGTGCTAAACCCCAGCACCTGTGAATGTGACTCTGCAAACAGTCTTTGTATATGTAATCAAGTTAAAATGAGGTTATAACTGGATCTGAGTGGGCCCTAATCCAATAGCTGGGGTCCTTATGAGATGTCAGAAGAGATAGAACCTGGCTCCTTGTACCTTCAATGATTCCCCAAAAACAAACAAAAAAAAGATTAAATGCAATAAATAAATAAATAAGAGAAGAGAAACACAGGGAGAACACCACATGACGATAGAGGCAGAAATCGGAATGATGTGTCTACAAGCTCAGGAACACCAAGGATTGGCAGCGACCACCAGGAGCTGAGAGAAAGCTCTGGAACAGATTCTCCCCTAGAGCCTTAACAGAGAGCAAGCCCCTGTTGCACCCTCAGTTTGGGACTTCTAGCCTCCATCTGTTGTTTCAAGCCACCCAGGTTGTGGTACTTCTTTACGGCAGCCTAGTGAACTAATATAGGGACTCTGGGCATTACTCAGCAAAATTTGAGTTTCCGCATATGTAAAATGGGGAAGGCTGAGCATCCACCTAAGGTGGCTGCTGGTAAATTAAATGAGATAAAGGATGCAAAGCAGTTCCCAGAGTATCAGTCACATGGTAACCCCCACAGGGTAGCCACCCACCATGGTTATCAGGGGAAACCTGTCGTATTGCTTCTCACACTCTCATTAATATCCTGAGTATCAACACACTCTGTCACCCTTATGCCTTGGGCCAGGTACAACACCAGGGCTTTTCACATGCACTATGGGTGGTCATTCCTTAAAAAAACGCTTTGAAAATCATCCAGCCCCACACAAAGGCTGTCTGTGTGCAGAACACAGGCCATAAACCAGCCAGCAGCTGCCCACTGGTGGCAGCAAATGCTAATTTCAGTCAAATTATTAGAAGGCAACTGAAACCCTTATAATGATGACTCAGCTTCACAATGGGGCTGAGGGACAAGGGGACTAGAGAGATGCAGGGGCTGGAGGGTGGCAATGAGGGGCCCCACAGGCTGGCATAAAGCACACAAGAGCTTCCAAACCTGGGGAGAGGTTTAAGAGGCAGTTGGTTAGGAATTTCATGGAAAAAGGATGTACTAGTTTGCTAGGGCTGCCATGACAAAATGGCTCAAACAAAATAAATTTATCTCTTCAGTTTAGAGACTGGAACTTTGAGATCGAGGTGTGGGCAGGGCTGGTTTCTCCTGAGGCCGCTCTCCTTGGCTGGCAGGTTGGCTGTCCTCTCCCTCTGTCTTCACATGGTCTTCCCTCTGTGTCCTGATCACCCCTTCTTATGAGGACACCAGTCCTATTGCATAAAGGCCCACAGTAATGACCTCATTTAACCTTAATTACCTCTTTAAAGACATTGCCAAATGCAGCCACATTCTAAGGTACTAGACGTTAGGAATTCAACATATGGTTTTGGAAGAGCACAATTTGGCTCCTAAGAGAGGCTTATGATTTAATAAACAGCATATTCAGGCACTTGTTCCCTGTATTGCTACGCCCTAAATGTCCTTCTGTTCTATCAATTGTCATACCCTCTGACCTCTGTCCTTTCCCTGCCATGCACTCTGAACTCTGCCATGAACACCCTTTCCCTGAAAAACCCCTATCTATCCCTTGGATTTCTGCTCAGACATCATTCCATTGGTCAGAAGCCCCCGTCTAAGTCCCCGGAGCCCTGTGGGGTTTTGCATTCTAATTCTTAACACACTCTTAGAATCCTGATATTAACAACAGAGAAGCACATCAGGCGCCTACCACACAGCAAGTGCTGGAAACCTGCTAGCCGTCATATGACTGCCACGACCATCTTGCCGTCTAGAGTATAAGTTCCAAAAGGTAGGCGCCAAGAACCACACTGGACTAATCCCCCATTGCACCAGCCCCCAACCCCACCCCGCACCCGCACCAACACCTGTGCGATCGTTGCGTGAACAGATGGTGGGCAGAGAATTGCTGCAGGAAATGCTCACAACCACCCAGCACTACTCTCAGGCTACGGAAGGAGAAAGAGCGGTTTGCACCCCGGCCTGCCGCCTTCCCCCGCCCCGCTGCCCGTGCCCACGCGCCCCTGGGGCTTACGCGGCCAGCGATCTGGCGGGAGAAGGCGTCCACCAGGGCCTCCACCCCGTAGTCCACCAGCATGGAGGTGTTGAACAGGAACTGCTCGTAGCTGTACTCCCGGGAGCCCACCCTGAAGGCGTCGGGCATGAGCGGGTGCCAGTGGTAGAGCTGGTTGAACTCCAGCGCGATGCGGTTGCGGTACTGGAACTGCACGTTGAACAGCAGCTCGGGGTCAAACTTGAGCTGCAGGAAGTAGCCGCTCAGCTGCTGCACGTATTCCTCAATCACGATCTTGAGGGTCTCCCCTGGGCGGGGGTGGAGGGCGGGCACAGGCTCAGCCGAGCAGCGGAGCAGCCGATGCGGACACCGGCTCGGAACGCAGCCCACCCCGAGCGAGGGGCTTGTCTTTGTCTCGGTATTGTTGTTGGTACTTAATTTTATTTGGCTGCTGCCACTTCGTCTCTTTGTGACAGGGTGTGAAAATGGAACTTTCCATCTCAGTTTTCATAGAAGTTCCGAGACAAGAGCGCCAGCTACTCCCACATTCCTGAGGGAGTTCTGGGCCCAGCTACCCGGGACAAGAAGCAAAAGGTGTCCAAGAAAATACTATTGTGACCCTTGGGTGACCTCCCTCTCACAACCCACTCTTTCTTTCTTTTTTTTTTTTTTTTTTTTTTTTTTTTGGGATGGGCTAGGCTTGAACCTCCGGCATATAGGGCTGGCGCCCTACCCCTTTGAGCCACAGGCACCACCCCCACAACCCATTCTTAAAAGTGGTTGTAGAGACCACGCAGAAGGAACAGCGGAAGGGCTGCCGTTATGCTGCCCCCGCTCGGCAGCGGCAGGGGATTCAAGCAGACGCAGCGGGGGCAAACAAGGAACCCTGAGGTCAGAAAGTGACTCTGCTCCTAAAATACTTCAAAAAACTCATTTGTTATATATCAGAATTCTTATAAAATACATTTTTCTCTGCCCTCTCAGCAAGTTGAACATTCTACCACAAAACGAAAACTGGCCAACTAGATATTAAACCAAACCAGTATTTTGGCCAATTAGCTATTAAACAAATTGGGTTTTAGCAAATTGACCCGGAGCCACAGAATTTCAAGTCAGCAGGCCTGGGTCCAAATCTTGGCGTCACCATTTCCCACCACCTGAACTTGGGCCAAATTATTTAATCTCTCTGAACTTTGCTTTCCTTACCTGTAAAATGTATAATATCGGTGTAATAATATTCATGGGGTTGTTGTAAGAAATAGGCAGTGTATGTGCCTACACTGCATGGAAGGAGAGGGGGTGTCCACATGCCAGCCAGAAGTAGAAGTTCTAAGTGTGGGCGTGAGAAGACAATCCCCTCCTACTACTCACAGGCAGGAAAAGACCAGACTGAGCCTGGCAACTCTGAGCCTCCCATTCAGAAAGACCTCCTTGTCTTTCCGGAGTAGAAATAGCATGAGTTTTGGTGGTCAAGTCTCTCTCTGCTGAGTGGCCTTGGAGAATTCACTTAACCTCTCTGAATCTTAGTTTTCACAAGGGTGATCCTATCTGGTTCATAAGCTTGGGGGGTTAAATGAACCCTGGATTGCAGTGCCCTAGGAGTGTTACCTCTGTTCACAGTTTTATCACCAGCTGGAGTGCTGGTAGCCTCTGACCATAGACTTGCCCTTCCTCGTCATGGTCTCAGCAATTCTGGGACTTCAGAACCAGCCCCTCCTCCCTCTTCAGACTGTCCCAATCCTTGATGCCCAGCTCTTTCAGGCTCCAGTGAATCAGGCACTATAATTGGGACCAGCCATGCACAGTGCTGCCCAAATGTGGGAGAAGAGGGTTGCTGGTGACTCAGAGTTAACAAGGTCTGGACAGGGATGTCAGGAGCCAACCTCCCACACAGGAAACCATCTGACATTTTAGGTTGCAGACTTGTCCCCGTAGGGGACACAAAAATATCCTGTCCCTGAGTCACCTAAAAGCTACCAAACCCCAGGAAGGTAGGTAAGGCAGTAAACATGAAGATTCCTAAAGGCTGGGCAAGTTGGGGTCTGACCCTGCACATGCTGGGGACATCAAGTGTGCATCTGCGGGCAGTACTACCGGGAAACTGAGATTTGGGCTGTCTGTCAAATATGCCATGAGTCACCCAGCTAATAATCAACCTTCACAGTCATCCATTTTCTGAAGGTCTACTATGTGCTGCATGCCTTCCCAGTCGTCATCTCAACAAACCCTTACGATCATCATTTGCCCCAATATACAGATTTGGAGACTGAGGCTCACAGGGCTGTAGAGACTTTCCAAGGTCTCATAGACAGTAAGCAGAACAGCTAAAATTCTAACCGCAGCCTGTCTCCAAACTCTCCACCCACTGTTTCTCAGGATAGAACGCGTGACCTCCCAGGGCAGGGCAGGTTTGTAGTCCTCACCTATGAGGATGAGGCGGGTCGTCTGGAAGAGCTGCTCATCACTCCACGTGGGGTGCTCAGCCTTCAGCAGGTCACACACACGATTGTGCTCGCGTAGCCAGATGGTGGCATAAAGCATGAGCCCAGGAAGCAGCCCAAACACCTCCTGGCCCACAGCCATCTGGCTTTGGGGCGGGACACTCCGAGGGTAATGCATCAACACATTCGCCTCTTCTACCGAGGGAGGGTACATCTCTCCGTCCAGCACCTGTGGGATGGGGACACCTGGCAACATGTGGTGTGGGGGTGGGGGGTACCCACAGCTGCCCACAACCAACTCCTGCCCACTCCTACTTCCAGCTGCTGGTCCTACTCAACCACATCTAAACCTCCCTTAAAATCAGTCTCCTGCTCTCCATCTCTTCTACCACCAACCTTGAGCAACCAATCCTCGTCTTCCACCCTGATTCCTGTCCCCAGACACTCCAGTTCCTACACTGCAGCCAGGACAATCCTTCCCACAAAACCCACATCTTGCATCACATCTGGCTTAAAACCTTTCCAAGTCCTCTCATCGCTTTTAGCAGAATCAGAATCTTAACACAATCCCTGCAGACATCTCTGCCTTCACCAAGAATCATTCTTACCCTCCCATTCTTCCACTCCAAGCTGTCTCCCACCTCCAAGTCTCTGCACTTGCTAAACCCTCTACTTGAAAAGGTTTCTTCTGCACTTGGCCTCCCTAACTTCTCCTCATCCCTCACGCAACTCTCAACTTGTTCATAACTTCCTTGGGAACAGTTGCCACAAGTATAACTAAATATATGACAGTTTCTTCATTCATTCAATAAATATATACCAAGGGACAACCATATGCCAAGTACTGTTCTTAGTCCTAAAGATTCAGCAATAAACTTCTTTCGTTTTTTGTTTGCTTAGATTTGCACAATCCAATATGGTAGCTCCTAGCTACATGTGACTGTTGAGCACTAGAGATTTAGCTAGTGCGAATGAAGAACTGAATTTTATTTCAATCTAAATTAAGTAAAACCTATGAAAAATAAATTTTAAAAGCAATACTTCAGCTATTGAAGAACCTTTAAGTATGCTTGGAACAGCTTGGACAGTCGACTATAAATTATGTGAAAGCTAAATACAGATTAGATGTCCCCAGTGAAAATTTAGCAGCCAAATGAAGATATCCTATAAGTGTAAAACATACACCAGATTTCAAAGATTCAGCATGAAAAGAAGAATGTGAGATATTTTATTAATAATCTGTTACTGATTACATGCTAAAATGATGATATCCTGCACATACTGCATCAAGTAAAATATATCATTAAAATCCATTTCACTTGTTTCTTTTTACATGGCCACTAGAAAACTGTAATTTACATATGTGGCTCATATGATATCTCCTTAGACATTGGTAGTTTAAACAAGATGTCCTCATAGAACTAGCATCCTAAAGTTTATGTCTGTGGTTCTTTGAGGCAGGGCCCATAACTATAATGTTCATTGCTCAATCACCTGTGCCAGGCATATTATAATGCCCAATAAATGTTGTGGAATAATTAAATCAGTAAATTCAGACTATGAATGTCCATTTCCTCCTGAGCTCTAAAATCCACCTCCTACGAGGACATGGGAGGCCATATCTGGTTTCTATTTATTTCTTGTGCCTGGCACCTTCTCCCAGGGTTTATTGTCTCTCCTCTTGGCACACACCTCCCACCCCTAGAATCAGCCCTCTTAGTTATGAGCTGGGTTCCCCAGCCTCCTTTTCCAGGGGATGCTATGGGGGACCCTTCCCACATCACCACTCCCAGGCCCAACACTACCTGGTACTTGAGTTTCCCATCCTTAAAGAGCCGCAGCTGATACTGACGCTCCAGATTGTCTCCATATATGTGGCCAAGGTCTACCTAAGGACAGAGATGAGTCCACTCAGAACACCTGGCTTCCCACCCACTATCAGCGACATGCATGTGCCAGAGCACTCCTGAGTCCCTCATAGGTACTTACCCCATGTCCCAAGGCCTTGGTGAATCCAGGACCCATCTTTCCAGAAGTTTTGAAGAACTGGTGAGTGAAGTGTTGTGCAAAGAAGGCAAACATGAGGTTTGTGCCTTGGGGGTCAGGTATGAACTTCCTCCTGAGCAGGAAGCGACGACTCAGGAGCTGGGCATCTGGCAACTGCTTCTTCCCTGGTTGGGTGGGTATGAAATAGCAATAGCTTCCTCCTTTCTGGATTTTTCCTGCACTGGGGATTTCTGAGCTCACCCAGCAAACTTCCCCAAGCAGGAATCCCAGATAAGCCTCCTCAGGACCATCACCCACCACCAAAAATTAGCCCCCTCTCTACCAAAAGATCCTCAAACCTAGAAGTATTTACAGGTTAAGCAGCATGATATTTGAAATTTACTTTAAAATACTTTTTAAAAATAGAGTAAGATTGGCAAATAGTGGGTAAGTGCTGAAACTAGGAAATGGGTACAAGTTCATTATACTTTTCTCTCAACTTTTGTGTATATTTGCAATCTTTCCATAATGAAAAAATCAACCAAAAGACAAAAAAAAAAAAAAAAAAACATAGACACCCTGACTGAGGGCAAGGTAGCCTGTGTTTGCATCTGACTACACCATTTACTAACTGAACATAGATAAGTTATCTCTTCTCCTCATCTTTAAATCAGGGCAAATGATATTGATTTGATACGGTGGATTTACAGATTGCAACAGATTAATGTAAGCATTGCAGAGAACCAGTTGGTAAAATCTTTCAAATCAGGGTTAACAAACTTTTCTTGTAAGAAGACAGAAAATATTTTAGGCTTTGCAGACTAAGTGATCTCTATCACATCTGTTTAGTTTTGTTGTTGTAACAGGAAAGCAGCTATAGACAATACATATCCTAGTGAATGTGATTGTGTTCTAATAAAACTTTAATGATAAAAACAGGGGATGGGCTGGATTTGGTCACCAGGCCATACTTTGCTAACATATTTTAAATGATACCAGTCTTTCTATGTCTGAGATGTCAAGTCATCTTCAAGCTGGAGTCTGGTCATTATAAGAATAAATATTCTATACCAGTGAGAACCACATCACAAAATCCCAAAGTTGTAGATGCTGGTGTGGATATGAAGAGAGGTGATCACTTTTACACTGTTAGTGGGACAGTGAACTCATACACCATCTTTAGAAAGAAGTATGGAAAATTTTCAAAGAACTCAAATTATACCTCCCGTTTGATCCCACAATCCCATTACTAGGTATCTACACAGAAGAAAAAATTTTACTTTATCATAAGGACATTTGCACTAGATTGGTTATCACAGCTCAATTTATAATCACCAAGATGTGGAAACAACGCAAATGTCCATCAACCCAGGAATAGATTAACAAACTGTGGTATATGTATACCATGGAATACTATTCAGCCATAAAAAAGATAGAGATTTTACACGCTTTTGCATTAATGTAGGTGGAGTTGAAACACATACTTCTTAGTAAAGTATCACAAGAATGGAAAAGCAAATATTCAAAACACTCAATACTAATATGAAGCCAGTAGATGATCTAATACACACCTACATAGGAGAAAAACTCAATTCAATTCAAGTTGGGGAGAGTGGGAACAAAGGAGGGGGAAGGGATTGGTGTCCTCCCACTTATTGGGGATAATGTAAGGGTATATGGCATACCTTCTGGGTGCAGGACACAACTACAAGAGGGACTTTACCTAACAAATGCAAATATTGTAACCTAGTTGTTTGTACCTTCACATTAACCTGAAATAAAAAGAAAAAGAATAAGAATTCCTTAAGCATGTCAATGTCAGATGAGTTGGTATCCAAGGCCCTACAGAAAGGTACAGTAGAATGTTTTGAATTCTAGTAAAGTCATCCCTTCACAATACCTCATGCAAGGCCCATTGTTGAAGATTCCAGATCAATAGAAATTCTTTACATTGAGATGGTCAATGGAGTTCCTCTAGCAGGAAAAGACACCAAGCACTCCAAAAAGAACCACCAAGAGGGAATTTAGGGGGAGTGAATATTGTACCCCATAATTTGGAATCACCACTCATTGACATTGGGTAAGGATCAATTCCAGTAATATGTTGACGAGATCCACCTAACCTAAGTAGAATGAATGGTCATGCTTTAGGAATAGTTGCTGACATGTGAGTGAAAACTACCAGAGTAGTGCTCTCAAGACCCAGACAGGGACATGAATACATATGCAAGGGTCTGAGCCTGCAAAAAGCACATAAACACAGGGCTGTACAACACCAGTGTGCAATAGCGACACCATGTGGCAGGAAGTGAAGTATGGCAGTGCTGTGAAGACTCACCCTCTCTGTACTTGAAGCTGAACTTATGGTCTGAACAGAGTAACCCCCAGGTTTTTGGACAGTTACAGGTGAAATGAGAAGAAAGTCTTAGGGGGAAGACCCTTGCCAATAGAGGCCAAGTGGAGTCTTGGGTATTGAAAGAAAAAAATGTGACCTTATTTGTATCTTACACTAGTAAAGCATGTAAAACTATTTATATTAAGGAAAGAACCAAACAGAATTAACACCCATTCCTTCCTACATTTCAAATATTAAGTCACTCCTACCCCATAAGGACACCCTGGAACTATAGTAACATTAGTCTGACTCTGCTACTGACTTTCTAAGTGCCCTCAGGCAAGACCCTTCACTGCCCTTTCCTGTCCTCAGCCCTCATTATGGGCATGCCATATGTCTTGCCTTTGTCTATCAATCTGTAAAATGAATCAGCAAATGTTCTCCTGCCTGCTTTTCCCAAAGAGGAGAACTGAACAACTCTTCTGACCCCCCAGGCCCAGCCACTCAACTTAGCCCCATTACCTTTGGTTCCCATGGGTGTGGGACAGTCTTCGGGCACAGAAGGCAGAATGCGGGTGTAATAGCTCACATTGGAAAAGGACTCCCAGCTGATGTAATCATGCGCTATGTTGTAGGTGGGGGGGCTGGGGATAAGATTGGAACGCACTGCAGAGAGCAAAAATAATAGTGATGAGGGTATTCCCACCCCAGTTCCACTCCCTTCCTCACCTCCTCTTGGGCTGGGGTTTGTTTTATCTGGCATCATAGACCCTCCCCACCCACTGCCTTTATCAGATGCCAAGAATCTCAAGAATTGGCAGGACTTCTTGCTATCAGATTAGGAGGGCCCTGCCCCAGACCCACCTGTAAGTACCAGACGCATGAGCAGGTCTCGGATGAAGGTGGAATTGACAAACTCCCAGAACCAGTGCCCATGAGTGAGCAGGAAGTGGAAGAAAGAGGGACTGGGCCGCAGTGTATTCCGGAGCCAGGTCCACAGCGCAGCTGCAGGGGCAGTGGAAGCCACTCAGTCAAGGCCTCCAGGGTGGAAGATGGGGACTGAGGACCAGGACCAGGATGGAACAGGGTGGCTCCCATGGGGCAGGGGGTACAGATGGAAGCTTGGAAGTGATGCACACAACACAGCCAGAGCCAGGCATGAAGACAGGGCCCAGGAGAGGAATGAAGACTGACCACAGAGCCCAGAATCAGGAGGTGGACCAGGAGCAAGAGCTCATGCTGGAGCCAGGTTAGAGAGAGAGACAAAATCAGACAAGAACGGGGCTATGGCCCTATGGGGCCTGAGAAAAGGAGGCCAGGGGAACAGGAGGTCCAGGAGAGAAGGAGAAGGGGCTGGAGGCCTGGCTCACGGATGGTGCAGTTGGGGCCGGAGTAGCCCGTACGGGTGCAGTCACACTGGTAGCTGTCAAGGCCGAAGCGGACACAGATGCCCTGGTGCTGGCATGGGTAGTAACAACAAGGATTCACTGCGGGTGAGAAACAGGGATCAGAGACCACACTACAGTGGCCTCCTGACCCCACCTAGCCCTAGTAGGCAAATAGGGGGCAGAGGCACGCACTCAAGTCGCAGCTCTGTCCTGAACCACTGAGCACCTCTCCCCTAAGAGTCCTCCCTGTTCCCACAGCCATAAACATAAAGCCCCAGGCCCTACTGTTTTCCAGGCCCTGCTCTGATCTCTAGCCTAGTCCACGTCATACCCCCAGGGGAAGTCCCCCTCACTCCCTACCACCACCAATGAGGGATAGTGGAAGAGTCCAGCCCCCAGGCTATGACACCGAAGGCTAGGAATCAGCTGATAAGAAGCAGCCACAGGCCTCCAGAGCAGCCACTTTCTGCCTAGTCAGAGCCTAGAAGCAAATGAAGGTTCAGAAAAGAGATGAGGATTGGGAAGCAGATCCAGACCAGCCCCCAAGCTCTGAGCACCTGGGTACTGGGAAAATGAGACCTCCCATCATCCCTCCATTTCTGCAAAAGGGAAGGAGGAGCAGGTATCATAATGCCTACTTTGCAGATGGGGAAACTGAGGCTAGAAAGAGCAACAACCACACAGGTCATCAGCAAGTCACACCGGACCCACCTCTGACCCAATGCCCATCCCCTCACTTCGACACCACCCCCATAGACTTAATAATCAAGTCCAAGGAAAGAGGTTTTCAAAAACATAGGGCTTGGCCTGGGCAGCAGGGTCCTCTGAGGCACAGCACCTACCCCTTTTCCCATCATGTAAGAGGGTGTGGGAGTGAAGGAAGGCCAGGGACTCCAAAGTTTCTGCTGCCTCCAACCCCTTTCCTGATAGGCCCAGACCAAGTCCAGGTAGGTCCAGGCTCTACAATCCTGACAAATTTCACTGCCCAAGGAAACAAGGGAGACATGAAGAATCTCCAGGGGAGATTCTGGCATCACCTTCCTGCCTCCTGGAGAAACCCCACAAGGAAGTCCCTCCCTGCATCTGACCATCTGACCACAACCACCCCCCACTCAAATCTGCACCATCTCAGCGAGTCTTCGGCAGCAAAGTTAGAGACTCTAAGGCTCATTCGGAGCCACCCCCACCCCATGCAGAGTACCCCTCACTGTTCAGGGACTGAGGCTCAAGGAGAGATGGCAACTTGGCCAAGGGAACCAAACAGAGCAGGGCAGATCCAGGACTCCTGGCTCCAAGCAGCAGACTCCTTCCCTGGTCTTACACAGAGAATATCAGGCTCCCTTCTGCAAACACACTTCCTTATCTGGGCTCAGAGCCAACATCATAGGGAACTTTTATTCTTTGTGCAACTGATTATTGGGGGTCAAGAGGGTAGCAATAGGCGGGAACAATCTAGAATGACATGTACAGTCATCCCAAGGTGCTGTGATCAGAGGCCATGACCCTGGGTAAGGCCTATACCCACCCTACCCCCATCTCAGTCCCTCACTTCACAGCATAGGGCTTCGCCTGGGCAGCAGAGTCCTCCTGGCACAGCACCTACCCCCACCCCCACCATCATGCAAATAGTTTTGCTTAAGCCTGGACACAGCCCCAACAATAGCATCTGTGTGGGCCCAGCAGGGGGTGGGGGTGGGGGGCTGATGGGAAGAAGGCTGGACAAAAAGGCCTTATCAGGCTGCCACAGACAGACCCCAGCCTCCCCCTCCACGGCCACAGGCCCAGAACAGCCAAGTGATCTCAAAATGACTCCTCAGCTTGCTCAGGGATCTGGTCCCTCCAGGGAAGGACTCCTCACCCCTGCTGAGATGTTCCACTTTACTCCCTCCTGCTCAGGTCATTCTGCTCATGGCTAACTCATGTTGGCCCAGGATCCCCTGTGTTCCCAGTGCCCAGTTCTCCACCCTGGCACACCAGGCCCAATCCTACCCCTCAGAGGGCACAGGGGCTGCTAAAGGCCCAGGCCTGCTCCATCTCCACCATGGCAGGGATCTGAAAGGCTCTCCAGCAGTGCCTCCAGCCCAAACATGTGGTGGCAGCCCCTCCCTTGGCCCTAAGCCCACAGGGCTCATCCATCTTTCTCATGGGCTGTGGCTCCTCCTTGATAAATTCCTCCAAATCCACCTGACCCTCTCAACTGAGAGCATGCCTTGCCTCCCCCAGACAGATTCCCATGAATGTCCACACTCTTACCACTCTCCCCATCTGCCTCCAGGGTTCCAATTCGACCTGTTCTTCTCTACTACAGGCTGCTCAGAGAAGGGGCACCCACCTTCCCCGACATAGTCTGTGCACACAGCTGAGGCTGAACCTGGGTCCTAGATCCAGATGTGGTGCCAGAGCTTAATGAACATTTATGGAATAAATATAATGAAGAAAGGAGACTGGCCACCCTCCGCCTTCAGCAATGCTGAGGTCCCCTGCTGTATTCTGCCAGAGTCCGACCAGGCAGGCAGAAGAACCATAAGCTGCAGACCTGAAGCTGCTGCCCACATTCCCCTTCTGCCAAGACAGGCTGTGCTCCCAGTGGCAGCCCCTCCCTGCCAGGCCAGCTATCCAGCTTTCCCTCCCTCCTCCCCCATGTTCTTTCCATAAACTCTAGCTGTCCCTGGGCAGAGCAAGTGCTCCCAGCAAGGACAGCAGCAGTCGCTGGGGCCCCAGGGTGTCAGGGTGGACTGAGAGGAAACTGGGTGCTTTTCAACATGGCCAGCCTGACACAGTGGTAGGGCTCTAGCCTACAAAGCCCATAACCTCACATGCCTACCACTCATCTCTTCTGCCCAGCACACCCTGGGAGAGACAGGAGAGGCGGGAGAGGCTCCCCATTGACAGGGAGGAAGGCCAGGCACACAGCAGGCAGCAGACTTGATCGGACTCCACTGCTTTGAAGTTGCAGAGCCAAAACTTAAACCCCCTTCTCCTCCCTTACAGAGCCCAGGCCTAGATTTGGGGAGGAGATGGGAAGAGAGAGTAGCTTTGATGCACAGACTGGGAGGAATCCCAGGTGAGGTAGGATTGTCACTATTTCTTCAAGGTGAACTTTGAAAATCCTGAACAAATGAAATGAGGACCCCAGAGCCAGAGGGATCACCATCTCCTGCCACAACCTGACCTCTGGGAACTATTCATACTGGAATACCTTCCTTCAGTCTAATTTCAGTGCTGCTTGCTTTCATGCCAACTCAGTTCTGTGCTCAGTGGAGGACATCTCTCATTAAGGAAGAACTGTGGAGATGCAGGCACTGAGTCTAATTCATCTTGCAACCCCCACAGACAGCACAGGGCCAGGCACTGGGCAGGTGCTAAGGAAGAGAATGGCCATTCTTATTGGCTGTGTTTCCTTGGGCAAACCCCTCCCACCCTTGGGGCCTCATTTTCCTGTATATCCCAGGAAGGGGGTGGAGCGGGCAGGCTTGAAGGAGGCCTTCCATTCTGCCACCTGCCCCCTTCTCCACTCTGGCCGAAGCCAGTCTACCAGTCTCTACTATTTGTGCCAATATGCTTCCCCTGTCCCATCAGCAGAGGATTTTACAACTTGCTGTCACTGAATCCTCAAGACACCCAGAGGTAGGAACAAACAGCACACCTATACCTCACACAAGACACGTGGGACCCAAAGGCCAAGCAGTCATTCCCCGTTCCCAGACAAGGACTCTCCAGGACTGCCTGGCTCCAGACCCTTTCCAAGGATTTAGGCAAGGAAATATCCCCCAGCCTGAGAGTCAGAGCTCCAGGCCCAGGCCAGAGCGTGACTAGGGGACAGCACAGCTGTGGAACACCTAGTGCTCCAGGATGTGGTGGCAGCAGCCTGCAAGAGGGCCCAGCAAGAAAGCTGGACCCAAAACCCCTAAGAATAATATTTAGAGATGCTCCAGGGAACTGGAAGCCAAAGAGACAAAAAGGGCCCTGACTAGCCAGGCCCAGGCCCCATTCCCTACACCCAGCACCAGTACACCAGGCCCAGGCAGCTAGAGAGGAAGCCCCCTCCTGGCCCACACACCCAGCTGGCACTGGAGAGATAAGAGGCATCAGGCAGCAGGGAGACCTTGGCACAGCTGATTCCCTGGCTCCTCTGCCTGACAGGCAGCTCTACTCACCAGGTTGGTCATGCCCTATCCCTAGCTAGCGAGCAAGCACTAAGCCAAGCAGCTATAAGGGGCTATAAGGGAAGAACTTGAGCATTAACGATCCCCTGGCAGAGACCTGCCCCCATCTGAGATGCAGAAGCAACAAGCTCACCTCCACCTGCCCCCAGGTGAGTCTGCAGCCCTCATCTCTTCATCTCCTGTCTCTTTTGTTCCCTCTCTGGGGGCAAAAACAAGCTGCTGCTTCCTGGGGCAAATGTCCAAGCAGCTTGGGCCTCAGTGTACTCACAGCCTGGGGAGGATGAAGGCAGCCCCGACCTTCTGCCTCTGCACCCCACTTGTCACCTTTTCTTTCCTTGATCCTTGCAGGAGACTCCTTACTGCAATTTCAGCCTCCAGTCTTACTCCAAAGTCATCTGCCCATCTTCATTTGCCTGCTCCTAACTACCCTATGGCGTTTCATAGCTAAGTATCCCCCATCCACCACCCATTTCAAGGTCTAGTTCAAATGACCCTGTCAAGAAGCCTCCCTCAATTATTCCTCACTCCAAGAAGCAGCTGCTCCCTCCCTAAGCCCTGCACACCCTTGTGCTTTCCCTTGGATGACAGTCTGTTGGCATTTCTGTCTCCACCTCAATCAGACTGTAAGCTCCTCCCAGCTCTGTGTCTCCAGGCCCCAGCCAAAGTCTGGCATAAAGCAAGCTTTCAGGAATGAAAAAAATATTCTGTTTCAACATTTATTATATCAAAATAAGTGAAAAGGCCAAAACAAAAATGGCATGACCATGGTTCATTGTGCATTAAAGAATAGGCAAAAAAAAAAAGTAAAGGTGGGACTGGGCCCTGTGTACCCCGGGGGGCCTCGCTGGGGCCAGATGGGGCCTCAGAGGAAGTGCTGGGCTTATCAGGGACTGATAAGATGGGTGATTGAGGCAGCCTGATCAGCCCTAGCTTAGCTACCAACTCACTGCCGGGTTGCAGAAAAATGAGCTCTCCTCCCCTGGGCCTCAGAGTCCCCTTCTGTACAGGGGGTCTAACACACCTTCCTGACAGGGTCAAAGAAGTGGATGCCCACAGCCAGCCTCTGTAAACTGTAGAGTGCTGAGCACATGAGTCTTACTCTTCTTTCCCAGCCCAAACCGTTTCCTAGACCTCCCTCCATCCTCTCCATGGCTTCCCCAAAGGCCACCCACTCAAATCCTCTCCTCTAGGAAACTTGGTGTGATCTGAAGTCCACATAGATATCTTTCCTCTCTCCTCTGAGCACCAAATCCCTAGAGCATCCCCAGAGCCTGAGCAGAAAGCTCAGACTTCCTCTGCCTCCTCCTACCCTCTCTTGGCCTCTTAGAGATGGGAGATAGGAAATGGGAACCCAGAGAGGGGTGGGTCACACCACCAGGTGGTGGAGGAAGCTGTGTCCAGGCTGGGCATGCACGAGCACACACACACACACACACAAGCAACAAATTGGGGGAGGAAGGTTGGCTGGGTGAGTTGCTGGATTCCTTCACCTGCTACACGCATGGAGGACGGAGGTGTGGAATTTCCCCACTGACCTCTGGGAGATAAGACCAAAGAGGCCCAGGGTCCACTGTGGGTAGGAGTACAGGGTGCTTTCCATCCAAAGAACTTGCAAAGCGTCTGGTGTCAGTCAGATACCTGAGTTTAAATCCTGAGCCTGTGTGAGCACGGGGTGGGGGCCTCATCACACCTGCTGAGCCTCAGTTTTCTCATCTGCTCAAGGCGGAGGTCATAGGTGAGGGTTAGCCCCTAAAGAAGCAACTGGGCTCTATAAATGTACTTCCATCTCGTCTGCCCCGACGGCTGGCATACCCGGGGTCTTCACCCAGGCTGCGAATCAGGACGTGTTCCCAGATGGTGAGAGGCTGGAGAAAGGGAACTCGCTCACCAGCCGGCTTTCCCCCGGGCGCCTGCGCTTCCTCCCAAAGAGGCCCCCACAGGAAACAGCGGGGTTGTTGGGGGCGGAGGCTGTTGAACGGCTAGGGGCCCTGGAGCAGGTGAGGGGATGCCGCGGGGCACTCCCTTCTCCTCCAGCCGGCGGGTGATCCCATTCTGCTGTTTTCCAGAACAGACCCTGGCAGCCCCTAAGCCAAGGCCACACCCCTGGGGGTCTTCAGAAAGCCCCCATCCCGCCCAAAGATTCAGTCCCACTCCCCTTTCCCAGGCACCGGGAGCAGATGCGGAAGCTGGGCCCGCTGGAGGGGAGAGTGGGAGAGAGCAAGGGGTTGTCGGTGGGCAAGGAGGGGGCCGCCTACCTGGCGTGGGCGCCCGGGGGTCCGAGGGCAGGGCCGGAGGCGGCGGCAACAGGAGTAGGAACAGCGAGAACCTGAGCGAAAGACTACTCCCTGCAGAGGAGAGAGACGAGGGGCTGAGCCTGGCATTCAAGGCTCCGCCAGGAGGCCAAGAAGATTCCTGGGCGCGCAGGGACAGCGGGGTCGGACTCACGGCTCATGGCGCGGGCCGCTAATGGGTGCGGGGAGCGGACTGCAGGCTCCGTGGGTGCGTCCCTAACTCTGCCTGGGAGCTCCGGCCCGCTCCCTCCCACCCTTCCTCCGGCTCCACCCCTGCCCTTCCCTCCAGCTGTCACCTCGGTCGCCGCCCGCTCACTTCCTCTGCTCCCGCCTCTGCCAAGACCCTTTATTAATTACTGCATGATTACCGAGATCCTTGAATTTCCTGAGCCTCTAAAGCCCTGTGGCACCAGAAATGTGTCCTTTTAGTACATAGAAAGTGAAGCTCAAAGATGATGCGCAAGCGCTGAGGTCACCCAGAGCTTGGGGACAGAACGGAGAATGGAAGCGGCTCGGCCGAACCACATGCTCTGCCTCGCAGAGAAGACAGTGAGCTAGAGTAACAGCAGGGCAGCCTGGCCGGGGCATGGCTCCCGAGTGGGAATCTCTGCTCCCCAGGCAGATCAGCCGGGCAGAACTTACTTCTCCCCAAGATTGGGTTCTGCCCTCTGAGAGCACAGGACTCTGCCAGAAATGAAGAGGACAAGCTCCAGCTCCAGGAGACTTGAGTTCAAATCCAGACTCCACAGCTTACCAGCCATATCACCTTCATCAAGGTATCCGTCCTTTCTGGTCCTCAGCATTGAGCATGATAATAAAAAAAAAAAAAAAGGATGGCGGTAAGAGGTAATACACACATCTCCCGCGCGGTGCTCTGTTATCAGGAAACGTTTTCAAAGCTCTCCTAACTCAGACCCCTGCGCTGGCCCAGATTGGTGCTCTAGCTGAACTTTACAGAATCCCATGTCCAGCTCCCCTGTTTGACAGTTGGGGAAACCTAGCCTAGAAGGAGGAAGGTTCAGGTCCAAGGTCACAAAGAGTCCCCACAGTTCTCTCCCTTGGTGTCCCTAGCACACCCAGCCATCCTGTGGGCCAGTGGGGAAGGCCTCCTAAGGGTCCCTGAGTGCAGAGTAGGAACTTATGCCAGGTGAAAGAGGTGAGACCTGCTCAGGAGCCCTTCCCTCTCCCCACCCAAGATGCTCCACTGGGACAAAGGCCAACTGCTCTAGGGAGACAGAGCAAGTCATGACAGACCTGGAGAGGTATGGGACAGGTAGAAGGCCTGGGGCCCTGGGGATGCTAGGAGAGGCTTCAGCCTCCCGTACTACTATAGACTGAGGCCTTCTGAACCTACCCAGAGAGGGCAAGGGGATGGGATTATCAGCAAAAGGGACAAGTCAGGGTGGAGATTTTAGGAGTCCAATTGCCCAAAGGAAAGGGGACCTTTCTGGTAATGAAGAAAGGAGAAAACTTGAATGAGATTCTGTCTCCCAGCCCCAGGCACTCCCTCCTTTGGGGCCCTGGCTGGGCCCAGCAGGTTACCACACTCCTATCTTGTGCTGACTCTTTACTCTTAAGCCACCTGTCTGCATCCAAGACAATAAGCACTTGAGAAGCCCTGGCATTGACAAGGAAGAGCTTTCACCTGGGAATTGGGAGAACTGAGTTCAAGTCTCACTTCTCCCATGCTATGACCTTGACAAGTCTGGGGGCCTCTCTGGGCCTCTATTTCTCCATTGAACCGTAAAATGAGCAGATCAGATGGCCTCTGAAGGCTGGTCCAGTTCCAGCGGAGCACAATGGGGACCCCACTGCGGTCAGGCTCTGTGACCAGCACTGCAGATCTCAAGGTGGACACAATGAAGGAGAGGATGGCGAGTGAGGCAGCAGGCAGGACACCAGTGCAGCCTTCTAGGGACAGTGCCAGACCATGAGGGTAGTTTAAGGAGGACATAGGCAAGAGAAACGGTGGCAGAGGTGCAAAGACTTAGTGACCAATTAGCACAGAAACTGAGGGGAGAGAGATGCAGAGGACACCTGGGTTCCTGGTGTGATGCTGATGATAATTAATATGCAGGGAAGGGGAGCTGGCTGGGGTCGTGCAGTCTGGATTTGGACTTCTTGTGTTTGATCCACCCCAGGAAAGGGGTCCAGCACACACAAGTGAGAGGTCTGGTCTAGCCCTGGGGAAAGTCCTAGCCCTGGAGAAGGGTCTACAGCACAGGGCCACATTTCCCTGTCTCTCTGCTGCAAAGCTTCTGGCCTAATCCTCAGGATAGTGAGCTTCCACTCACCTGGCAAGGCCAGCTCCCTGAGATGCCCCCTCCTCCTCTTCCCTCCAGGAAGCTCCTGTGCCTTCCCTGGCCATACCAGGACCACATCAGGTTGTACTGTCAGCCAAAATGTCAGTGCCTGCCTCAGTTTGCCTGCTTTCCCCCGCTGGGCCCATAGGTCAGCACCCCCAATACCCCCACAGGTCCAGCTCCACCCCAGTCTCTGAGCCCCTCCCGGCTGAGGCAACAAAGACCCGCCTTGCCCTACACCCCACTGGTGACAAAGGGTAGGGTTTCTTTCCATGCTTACCTCCCCGCTCCCTGCTCCCCCTGACAAGGGCCTGGATTTTAATGTCTCTCAAGAGGTCTCACCCCTGCTGTGCCCCACCCACTATTGGAAAACCAGAGCTGACTCTTACCTGAATCACTCCTAGACCCAGCCCCACCCAGCCCCACCTCTGCAGGTAGCTTAACAGCCAGATAGGAAGACTCTGGAATGAACCCAACATTTCTTCATATCCCAGCCCCCCAACCCCAGCCCAGCTCTCACGTGACCTTAATCAGCTAAATGCCCCTTGTAGTCTTCAATTAAAATGGGGTTGATGATTCTATTCTTGCAAGACTTACCATGAGGACAAAATAAGATGGTCTATGTGAGCATCCCCAGCTTCTGGCAGAATCTCAGTGTTAGTCCTTTATCAGCTCTCCCTTCCATTCCCTACCTGAGTAGGAGAGCCCTATGGAAAATTGTCTTCCTCCTCCTCTTACCTACTCAGTACCAGGCTAAGGTAGACTGTTGGAGGTAATAATAATGGCTAATATGTAATATTTCTTTTTTTTTTTTTGAGACAGAGCCTCAAGCTGTCACCCTGGGTAGAGTGCTGTGGCATCACAGCTCACAGCAACCTCCAATTCCTGGGCTCAAGTGAGTCTCCTGCCTCTGCTTCCCAAGTAGCTGGGACTACAGGCGCCCACCAAAACGCCCGGCCATTTTTTGGTTGCAGCCGTCATTGTTGTTTGGCAGGCCTGGGCTGGATTCGAACCCGCCAGCTCAGGTGTACGTGGCTGGTGCCTTAGCCCATTGAGCCACAGGCGCTGAGCCTAACACGTAATATTTCTTGACTACGTACTATGTGCAGGGCAAAGTGTATGTATTTTACATGCACGATTACATGTGGTTTTTCTCAAGAGTGTTATGACATCAGTATCATCACTTCCATTTACAGAGAAAAAAACTGAGGTGCAGAGCTGTAGTGATTTGCCCAAAGTGCACAGCTAGTAAGGATTAGGTCTCAAGGCTCAAAGCCTTTGTTCTGAAAGCAGGTATCATGTGCCTAAGCCCCAGTATAACTAGCCAGTGGAGACAGGAGGAAACAGAAATGCCCTGTTTAGGGGTGGCTGGCTGGGCTGGGGAGTTCCAATTTAAGCAATGTAGCTCAGCTGAGAAGCTACAAAGTGAGGATAACAATATGTCTCACATCCCTCTCTCGCTGAAATCCTTACAACAGCTACAAGAGGAAAGTGTCCTGAGCCCCATGATGCAAAAGAGAAAACTGAGGCTCCAAGATTTCCCTAGACCATGGCGTGAGAAGGACGAGGAGGAAGAGTCATAACCCCTTCTGGAGACTTACCATTTGGCAGATGTTATGCTAAAGTTTTCTGGTGCATCATTTCCTTTGTAACTCATAACAGCCCCATGAGGTAGATTTTCTTCTTGTCCCCATTTTTGTAAACAGGAAAACTGACTTGCTGAAGGCCACAGGCTATAGGTGATGGACTGGGATTTGAGCCCCCATCTGTTTGATTTCAACATTTACAAGCGTAACTCCCTGCTACACTCATCGCTGGTCTTTCAGATCCCAAATCCTGAATCTTTAAAACAAACACCCAAATCCTGATGGGGATGGGCCAAGAAGAAAGATAAACAGCAGGAGATTGGTAAGTGGAGAGTCCCCAAGTTCATCCGGGGAGTTTCCACTGCAAGGTCCCCATCCTACTGACTTCTCCAGTAGGCTGCTGGCGCCATCTGATTGGCACAGGATGGCCTGTGGTCGTGCTGCTGGCCTCCTCCCTGGCCCGCCTCCACCATCAGTGTAATCTGCAGAGCATTAGACATCAGCTCCTGGGATCAGAGGGCCCAGCCGCCTGTGACGCCAGCAGGGGTGGGGGGTGGGGTGGGGAACCATTGTCTGGCTAAAGGACAGCAGTTGCTCAGGGGATGGCTGGGGCTGTAAAATGTCAGTTCCCTCACCTCCTTCCCCCACCCCGTGGAAGGAAGAGGAGCTGTTTCCACAGCCCTCCTTTTGCATGTGAAACACCCTTCTGACTCTGCTTAGAGCCTTTGACAGTTCCCACTGTCCCCAGACTTAGCCTAGACTTCAAGCTTTTCATTGGCTCGACAGCAGGATATCATAGAAAGAACGCTGGAATGGGGACCCAGACCATATAATTTCTTATAACAAGATCCCTGGAAATCATTGTATGACCTTGGGCAAGTAATGTGACCTCTTGGGCCTCAGTTTCCCTACCTGTTAAAGAAGTCTGTTGAACTAGATGTGCTAAAGGTGAGGAGCAGGGGTTTGGGAATCATGTGGACCTGTGTTCAGAGCCCAGCTTCAATATTCTAGTTGTATGACTTTGAGACAGTCATTTGTCATTGCTAGGCCTCAGTTTCCTCAACTGAAAATAAGGATAGCAATAGTATCTCTTTCTCAGGTCCCTGTGAGGATAAAATAACTTAGCTTAATTCCTAGCACTCAGAAGGCACTCCGTAAGTAATCATTAGTGGTAGAATATTTGTGTTATTAATCTAATTCTATCACTGTGGTACTAGATGCAGGGGAGAAAAAAACTTGCACTAGACACCTGGAGAAAATTTAAGAGAATGGTTGCAGGGACGTGCTGGCTTAGTGTTTCAAGAATGTATTTGGGTGCATATAACAAAAGCCCCAAACCTGAGACTTAAGCAGAACTGGATCACATGGCTACTCGTGTCCACAGAGGAGGTCAGGAAATTACATCTGTAGACAGTCAAGGGACAGAGAGTTAGCAGGGCTAACTGGGCCAGACAGCCTTCAGTGTCTGCCAGACTCCAGAAAGTGTCTTCTGCTGGTGTGTGTGAGTGTGTGTGTTGGGGTGGGGGGGTGCCTTAAGTGTGGTTTCTCCGGGGAATCCAGGAACAAGTATATGCTGCTGGCTCCAGAGACAAACAGACTTCTTTTCTCCTGGGATAAGGTCTGGGAATAGCAGGGTCACCGTGGGTCAGAGCCAGGTGATCCCCAAGAGAAGACCCAATCCAGCTCCACTCAGGTGACAGAATCAGAGACTGACAGCAAGGCAGAGACTTGCCCAAACAGGCCAGGTATCTTCTGTCAGTGTGCCACAGCCTCTTGTAAAGTGACCAGCCTTGGAACAAGTTGCATAAGAGACAGTTGTGTCCCAATGCAAGGACACCTCATTTGTTGGAAACCTGTACCCAATGAGCTGAACACGTAGGGGGCAAAAATTCACACTTGCAAACAGCTCTTTCATTCTCAGGCAAGAGCCATAAAAGTCCATGCTCTTGAGCCTTTCAGATAGGACTGGACTAACTCATCATTTACTTGGAATGCGTGTTCCTGCTTTAACACCTCGTTAATAACTTACTGTCACTTGACCACATACAGTTTAAAAAACATTCTTACTGAGATGTTCTTTTCTTTGACCCACACAGCCACCTTTTGACATTCACACTGTCAGCCCCTGAACAAGTCAGGATTATTTCCATTATAAATAACAGACACCCAATTCCAACTGATTTTGGCAAAAGAAGGGCAAGTATTATCTCCCAAGCTCAAAAACTAGAAACAGAAATGGCTACACTTGTGTGTCATATTACTTCTCTCTCACCGCTTTCTCCTTCTCATCTCTCTTTCTCCCCTTTGGCTTCACCCTCAGGCAAGTGTTCCCAAGTGAAAATACAGAGGACTCAGGCAGCTCCAGGCTTACATGTTTCTCATGCCCCAACCTCAGATGAGAAAAGAATGCCCCTCCCCAGGCAGTGCCAGGAAAAGTTCCTGGGACACTTCTGATAGCTCCAGCTTAGTTCACGTGCCGATCCCAGATCCAACTGCTATGGCCAGGAAGATGAAATGTCCCAATCCTCACTGGCCAGTCCTAGTCCCTATGCCCATGTGACTCAGAATGGGGGAAAGCTGTCCCCCCAAATAAAACTGGGTACAGTTATCCAAAGAAGAGAGAAGGGATGCATGACTGGCAGAAACAACAGATGCCCACCAGTACCCTGTTTCTCCATTTGACAGCAAGGAAGCCAGGGTCCCAAGAGGGGTGGGACTCATCTTAGGCAGGTCTCTGGCCACAGAGAGAAGAGGGACGGGCCAAGGGTGTGAGAGTTGCCAGCATGTCCAGAGCTCAGCCTGCTGCAGAGCCCCCCAGACAGAGGAAGGGTTTGCAGGGATGCTGGAATCCAAAGCTGCTGCTTCTCTATACTTCCTGGTAGTTGCTTGAGCAGGAAAGGATGCTCATGTTTTTTGAGTGCCCGATACTGCTGGGCACTTCACATACATAATGTCTCCAGCTGTGTTTTCCAGCAGTGGGAGCTGAGGCTCAGAGAGGTGAAGTGACTCATCCAAGTCACGCAGTCTTGGAATGGCAGAACTGGGACTCATCTCAGGTCTGGAATGACTCCAAAGCCTGTGCTCTTCCGTTGGACTGTTTCTCAATGGGTCACTGTTGGCAATTTGCGTACAGCTGCCTTGCACAGGGCAGAAAGCTTAGCTGGCTGACAGCCAACATATCGAACCCACCCCCTGGAGTCTACCTGTGCCCTTAGATGAGAACCACAACCTCTCTGACCAAGCCTAGTTCCTTTCTGTGGGCCCACGGCCTGACATAGGGAAATCACTTAATAAATGTTTGTTGAATGAATAACTGAAATACTCTGGAGTCAAATAGGACTAGGTTTAAATCTCAGCTCTACCATTTACTAGCTATCGATATTGAGCAAATTACTTAACCCCTCTGTGCCTCAGTTTCTTCATCTATAAAATGGAGTGAACACTAGTACCATCCTCATAGGGTTGTTTTAAGGATAAGTAAGTTAATTCTCATAAAGACTTAGGACATTGCCTCACGCTGAGTAAGCGTTGCATCAGTGTTTGTTAAATAAATGAGCAAATGAATGAATAACTATGTTACATAAACATATATAGGTTAATAAACTGTAAGTTCCTGATGACAGTTTATACACACTCTTGTATTTGTTATCTCATTTGATCTTCTCCATTGCTCTGTAAAAGATCATTATGCACATTTTACAGATAAGGAAACCTAGGCAAAGAGAGGGAAGGTGACTAGACTTAGACAGAGTCTTCTGGTTGTTCAGCTGCAGTTCTAGAACTTCAGGCCCTGGCTTCTCTCCATTTTCCATCCCCTGAAAACATGCATTTTTAAAGCCAAGGATGAATAAGTGAATGAAGGAGCTTCAGGGCCCCCAACCTCTCAGGGTGCCCTGACAGACTGTGAGGAGTCAGTCTTCCCCCCGTCCAGCTGGGCTCTGTCATGGGGCTACCCACTGTACACGTGTGTGAGTCACCGCAGCATTGGGGAAGGAGCAGGCCCAGCCATCCCGCCAGGACCACAGGACCACAAGAAAGAACTGGGTGGTGACTAGGACTGCTGAGCTGCCCACTCACAGCTGCCTGAGCTCTGAGGAAAGGAGTGCTGGCACTGTGGAAGTCCCAGAGCCTCCAAACCTGAATCCCCCTACTCACCAGGCTACCCTCCAGACAAAGACTGGGCGTCCCTTGGGACACTAAGCACCCAGCACTGACCTCACAGTTCCATGATTCTTCCCAGATCCACTCCACCCATCCCACAAATACTCAGAAGATGGCTTCTTGTCCAACCTCCAGATAAGCCCCTGGCGTCCTCTGCTCTCAAGGAGCTCACAGATGATGGGGTGAGCCTCAGGAACAAAAGAAAGAAAAATAGGGGAAAGCACCGGGAACCTCCTTGCAAGGATTCACCTGCCCAGCCTCTTAGAAGGACCCCAATTCCCAAGTGTGAAAGTCCCTAAAGCCCACCTGGGCCTGCGGCTTACCAGCATTAGGCCTCAATCGACATGGCGTCTCTGGGCTGCCCACTCCCCTATCTTCTCACCTGGTCCCCAAACGACTGACCGTTGAGCCCATCTTATCTACACTGCAGGCCCCTGTGACTCTCTCTCACCAGTTCGCCCCACCCAGCTGTATCTCCTCACTCCCACTCGCCTCCTCGTCCACCCTTTGGTTGTCATGCCAACCAAAACCATCCTTTTCGTATGCTCTCACTCTCTTGGCATAAAGGGACATACTGACCTGGTATGTCCCTTTATATCACACCGGCTGTGTAACATTGGCTTTGCTGCTTAAATTCCTCAGGGTACAGTTCCTCCACTGTAGTGATTCTCAACTGCTGTGCCGTGGCACACTGGTGTGCCGTGAAATTTTTTTAATTAAATTATTTTTGAAGGAAGTTCAAAGCACAGTAAGTATATATTTTTTACTTTTTTTTTGATCAACATAATTTAAGTGTGCCATGGAAGTTTAGCTACAGGTTCAAGTGTGCCATGAAATAAAAATGGTTGAAAAAACACTGCTCTACTATAAAATGGAAGGGTTTTATTGTTTGTTTGTTTTTGAAACAGAGTCTCACTCTGTCACTTGGATTATAGCGCAGTGGGGTCATCATAGCTCACTGCAACCTCAAACTCCTGGGCTCAAGCAATCCTCCTGCCTCAGGCTCCCGAGTAGCTGGGTGTACAAGTGCCCACCACCTGTAGATGATGGGATTGTATTAAATCTTGCTCTTGCTCAGGCTGGTCTCAAACTCCTGAACTCAAACAACCTTCAGGCTTGGCCTCCCAGAGTACTAGTGATGCAGGACAAGGCAGCCCTACAACTGCTGCCTTGGCCCTGGCAGCGCTGATGCTGTGGCAGATGGAGAAACCAGCTTGCAGAAGGGCCAGACACCTGTGCAGAAGACACTGGTGCCTTGATGTCTCCTTCCCGTGTTCTTCTTGCTGGTAAATTTCATGGATGGTGCCTTGCTGTCTGCTCTTCCTGCACATCTGACTGGTCAATATCATGTCAGTTTCCAGGGCCTGGGTCTTCATTGGACAGCTGGCTGTAACTGACGA